>LOEQ01005001.1:142502-153433 GCA_001685075.1 Bramus lutescens | reverse complement strand
TCCCAGTCCCACCACTGGAAGTCTTGCCTGGTTACAGAAGATGGCTGGCTCAGGCTCTGAATCTCCCATTACTAAGAGTCTTCACTAGGATCACCCTCATAGATTCCTGGGAGCTTCCAAGGTTTCAGACCTTGTCCCTTAAATGACCCCCAGTTCCAGTTATCTCTTTCAGTTCTCTCTCTCTCTCTCTCTTGTTTTCATCCCCACTCACCCCCAGTTCACCCACAAAATCTCTCCTATTTCCCCTTTCCAGGGAGACCTACACATTCCCCCCTTGAGCTCTCCTTGTTATCTAGTCTCTCTGGAACTGTGGATTATAGCATGGTTATCCTTTACTTTATAGTTAATACCCACATACAAGTGAATATATACTGCATTTGTCTTTCTGGGTCTGGATTACCCTACTTAGAATATTTT
The DNA here is from genome assembly GCA_001685075.1 of Bramus lutescens. Lineage (NCBI taxonomy): Eukaryota > Metazoa > Chordata > Mammalia > Rodentia > Cricetidae > Bramus > Bramus lutescens. The sequence goes on along the minus strand of LOEQ01005001.1, from coordinate 153,016 downwards.
TTTCTAGTTCTATCCATTTGTCTTCAAATTTCAAGATGTCATTTTTTTTTAAACAGCCGAATAATACTTCACTGTGTAAATGAACCACATTTTCTTTATCCGCTCTTCAGTTGAGGGACATCCAGGCTGTTTCCAGTTTGGGGCTATTATGAATAAAGCTGCAATGAACACAGTTGAACAAGTGTTCTTGCTGTAGAATGGAGTGTCCTTTGGGTATATGCCCAGGAGTGGTATAGCGGGTCTTGAGGTAAAGCAATTCTCAATTTTCTGAGAAATGACCGTATTTATTTCCATAGTGGCTGTACAAATTTGCACCCTCACCACCAATGAACGATTACTCCCATTGCTCCACATCCTTGCCAGAATGAGATGTCACTTGTATTTTTGATCTTTCTTTTAAGGGGGCTAAGAGAACAAATAGTTTGGTTTCTAAGGAATGCAGTATATGGATTGGTACGTTAGAACATATGATCATTTTTTTTTACTGTATATGCCCCTTCCCATAATGCACCTGATTTTAAGCATATGCACACCCAATTAAGCATAAGCATAAGATAGTAAGTAGAGGTTGTTTCTCTAATACCTGGCAATCAAGTAGCAAATCACTGTTTAAAAATATAAAAAGATGCATTTACCTGGAATGGCCAATAAAACTTTGGAATGTCTGTTTGGTAGTTTCTGATTTACTATAATTAAAAAATACTTTATTGGTGCATAAGTTATGTTCTGTAGAACCCATCTATTACCTCCAAAACTTCTCTCTTCCCCCTACACTCATCCCCACTTTCTCTCCTGGCCTAAGACAATTGTGCTGTTCTCTCTACTATACTTACCTCTGCTGCTCTCTTCACTTGGGCAGAATCACACACACATGGGATTTGACTGCTCATTATTAGCATAGTCTCTAGGGATCTTCCCCATGGTAGCATCTATAGGTGAGCATTTCTAAATTCTGTGAATTACATCCACATACCATATTCCATTTCTCCATTTACCAGCTGATGATACAATTTTATTTCTCATTTGAATCTGTAGTAAATAATCCTATTCTGATTGCATATCTTTGTATGAACAAAGAGTCTTATTTCTTCTAAATATTTTTCTAGAAGTATAATTACCAAGGGATATAGCCAACCATTGTAAGAGGCTGCTTGTTCATTCCCAGCCACCTAGAACCAAAATAATCCTCAGAAACTATATTATTTGCAATAATGTTAGGCTAATAGCTTAAGTGTACTTGTAGCTCACTCTTATATCTTAAATTAACCTTTTCCATTATTTTATATTTTACCATGAGGCTCGTGGCCTACTGACAAGGTTCCAGCTGGCAGCTTGTGTCTTTCCCCTCTGGTGGCTACATGGTGTCTCTGACTCCACCTACTCTCTCTCTTTATATATATATATCTCTTCCAGTCTGGCTATGTTCTGTTAAGCCATTGGCCGAGAGCAGCTTCTTTATTCATTAACCAATAAAAGCAACACATATACAAAATGACGTCCCACACCATTTTATTCTGGGTTAAGAAATCAGGTTTGATCAAGGAAGACCCCCTGAGAAATCTCCGATAGGAGTGGATGGCCCAGACGATCCAACATTTCAAAGGACCTCTGTTGGAGTTCCCTCTGAGTTCTACATCCAGAACAGCCTCAAGACTGCTGACTGAGAAGATCAAGTCTCACAGAATATTCCAGTCAGGATTTGACCATAATTCTAAATTTTCTTTGGTCCCCATAAGATTATCAGCACCTTCAATCAGTAGGAAGTAGCCTAGAAAACTATGCCCATATTCCCCAAAAAATGAATTATGGATGNTTATGGATGTTTGTCTTTGTTTAGAGTGTTGGTTACAAGTTGTTATGGATAATGATAAGGACAAAAGCTAAACAAAGGAGATTAGATTCAGAGTTTTTGTTTTGAAAGAAAGGGGGGAGTGCTGTGGGACAATGGTCTTGTAACTTGTAAAGATTTGTCACTTGTATTGTTTTGTTTTAATAAAATACTGATTGACCAGTAGCCAGGCAGGAAGTATAGGTGGGGGCTATGAGAACAGGAGAATTCTGGGAAGAGGAAAGGCTGACTCTGCAGTCATCACCCAGATGCAAAGGAAGCAAGATGAGAATGCCTCACTGATAAAGGTACCAAACAATGTGGCTAAAACAGACAAGAATAATGGGTTACTGTAAGATGTAAGAATTAGTTAATAAGAAAGCCTGAATTACTAGGCCAACCAGTTTATAATTAATGTAGGCCTCTGTGTGTTTCTTTGGGACTGAATGGCTGTGAGACCAGGCAGGACAGAAACCTCTGTCAACAGTCAACCACTTCTAACATTTTAAGAAGCCACCAAACTATCTTGGGGACTACTGTTCTAATTTAGAAAAGGCAGCACAAGAGAGAAAGATGCCATGCAACAGAGTTCAGGTGGAGAGTTTTATTGGGGCAAAGTGAATGGGAAAATGTGGGAGAGGAGAGAGGAGACTGGCCTCTGGGGACAGGAGTAGCAGAAGCGAAGCAGGAACAGATGGAAACAGAGTAAGAAAGAGAGAGAGAGGAGGTGGGCAGGGCCCTTTTAAAAAGGCAACGTAGTGAACCTGCGACAGGAGATGCTCATAGTGGCTGCAGCTGAGAATGTAGCCTATCAGAACCCCAGGGCAGGCCAGTACAGATGCCTGAATACTAACAGCTACACTATTTTATATTCCCAACAGAAATGTATGATACTTGAGTTTTTTCACACCTTGTCAACATTGGAAGAGTCCACCTTTTTATTCTACCCATTTTAGGGATGCGTAGTGGGTCCTCATGGAAACTGTGACTTGAATTTTCTGTGATGATTAATGACATTGAATATTCTTTTAGTTGATTAACTATATATTTTCTTTGGTGGAATGTTTATTCCAGTCTCTTCACAGACTTTTTATTTTATGTTTTGTTAATTAATTGATTAATTTTTCCCAGCCCAGTCACAGTTTCCCCTCCTTCCTCTCCTCCCAGCTTTTTCCTTCCCCAGCTCTTTAATTGGATCATGTGTCTTATTGAGTTGTAAGAATTCCTTATACATTTTGGATATAGTTCCTTCATCTTATCAAAAAGGTTTGTGACTATTTTCTCTTAGCTTTTCATTTTATTAAGAGTGTTCTCTGCAGCATAATGGTTTTTATCCTGATTTATATTTTTTCCATCAACTGCACTTACTGTGTTCTGACACTTCATCTTGCTTTCTTAAAAAGCTAACTTGACGATGTCTGCTCTCTCATTCAGGTGTTCATATCATTCCCAGCTAAAGAGTTATTGATTTGGCTGGACTGACATCTGCCACTGTATTTGTTTTTCTATTTTTTTCATCCCTGTGTTCTTTCTTAACTGTCCTTGGATGTGTTAGGTACACACATGCACGCACGTGCATGCACGTGTGTGCACACACACACACACACACACACACACACAGAGAAAACACTTGAAAGTGAGACTCTTGTTTCAGAAAGATGGCATTTCTTAAATGAAGTCCCATGGATACTCTCTAAGATGGAGTGATAGGGTTTGTTGCTACAGATTCTCACTTCCATGATGCTTGTCTGTCTACCCTCTGACTCTCTCATGTCATTGCTCTGGTTTCCTTTGTTCTAGATACATTAGCTTCCAATCAAGCTGATGTGCTCTATGTGTATGACATATGTGGTGAGCTTTCTTATTCTCACTGCTCGAGTTTCTCACCTTTCATTTAAGGGTCTGACTATGGTGTGTCTAAATCATAATCTCTTCACCTTCAGCCTACTTGAGGGATGCTGGGCTTGTTAAATGTGTTTTTAAATCAAATTTATTATTTTCAGATATTTCATAATATGTTCGACCATCTTTGATCTATTTTTTTTAGGATCGTCTTGTGTGAGTAGGTGGGAATCTGATTAATGCCCCATGTTCTCTGAGGTCCTACTTGCACTTTGTCCCTGTAGATACTCGTGATGTACACATCACACACCAGTGACTTCTGCCATCTCTAGTCTGTTGTTGGACCCTTAGTAAGTTACTCCCTTCAGTTGCTGCGCTGCTTCGACTTCAGAATTTCCACACTACTACTTTTCACAATTACTACTTTATTATTTAAAAACCCTGCTTGCCGCCTCGGGATTATCATGCTTTGCTTGGTGCTATGGCTCCATGGTGGTGAATTCAGGGTTCCTGTGTTGAAATTTAGTCTCCTTTGCAAGGTCTTAAGAGGGTAGAAACTGAATCCAGCCAGGTTGTTTGGAGATGGGCCTTTGGGAGGTGATTGGTTTAGAAAGGGTCATCAGGTGAGCCCTGTTCCTGAATACTCATGGCTTCTGGCCCCAAACCACTTTTATAACTGTATTTTAATTAGACAAACTAACAGTTTCATTATAACACTTTCACGTGTTTATGTAACAGACTTGAATTATTCTCAATGTCTCGTTACTGGTGACTTTGTAAAAAGACAGAGGCTAGCGAATATAGAAGTGTGTGTGTGTGTGTGTGTGTTCTTTCTCTTGCTGTGGGATGCCCTGTGCCACCCCAGAGAGTGCTAACAAGCCAAAATAAACCTCTTTTTCTTGTAGAGTAGATCACAATAACTGTTTTGAAATCTTTGTCTGCTAACCCCAGCACCTGGGGACATTCAGAGACCATTTCTATTAACTGTGGCTTCTTCCAAACACTTTCCCCTTTCTTTGTGTGTCTCAGCCATGTTTCTAAAAAACCGAACATTTCAGACAATACACGGGAACAATGCTGGATTCTGATGTTGAGTCTATTGTCTGTTTTGTACAATCAGTAACTTTGGCTAAATCTGTAAAATTCTCCTGCAGTGTACTGTCATCAGGGTCCTCTCAGGTATGTGGGTTCCTATCACATCTGCAAAGCTCTGTAGTAGGCTACTGATGACAAAAGGTGCATGCTTCAAATAGCATGAAGTCTATACTGCCCTGTGCTGCTGGCAAAGGATAAGGGCTCCATTTAAAGTCTAGGCTGTTCTGAAGTCCAGCATGGCTTTGTTTGCTGCTATGTCTTAAGGGGTTGTGCTACATTAGTTATACATTTTGGCAGGAGACAAATATTTTAAAGTGCTAAATTACAATTCTGCCTATATGTGTATGTATATGCACATGCCCTTATCTATAAACACATATCACATCATATGTGTGTATATGTATTTACATTCTATATCTCAGAATAAATGTGTGTGCCAAAACTCACCTCCTCCTTCACTTGGTCTCACCATTGTGATTGCTTTGATTAAGTTTTACAAATCCAGATTTATAATATGCAAAGTTCCAGGGTTAGCCAGCGTGTGTTGAGTTGTTTATGTTCTCTCTGGTCTTAACTGTGCATGGACACAGCTTAGTATTAAATTTGCTTTCCCAAACTGGAAATCAGGATACCAAAGATAGTAGGCCTCTCTCCAGGCTGGTCACCCATTGTTCTAAACCTTGCAAACTCTGGTGAGGATAATTTGATATCTCAATCTGACTGGGTCATAGGATGCCTAGTATCTGTTTAAACACTGTGTGCATGCATGCGTGTGTGCGAATGTGAGTGTGTCTGTGTGCAATGCTTCTGGATATGATTGGCATTCGACTTGGTGAACTGAGTAAAGGGGATGGTCCTCCTCAATATGGGTTTGTGTAATCCACACCTAATAGGTTCTGAGTGGAAGAAAAATGATGAAGACTTCATTTTGTCTACTTGGTCAAGTGAAACATTGATCTTCTGCCTCAACACTCCCAGTTCGCAGGTCTTCAGACTCAAATTAGCATCTACACCATGACGGTTCTTGGCTCTCTGGCCTTCAAACTCTACTGTGAGCTTTCCTGGTTCTTTAGACTACAGATAACAACCCCAGGGATTTCAACCAGTTCCTATATTCAATCTCTCTGGAGAGGGGGGAGCAAGACAATCCTCTGATTGTGTTTCTCTGAAGAATCTTAATGGCATACAATTTGCTTCAGCTGAACTAGGGAGATAACTTCAGTTCAAGACACCATGGACTTCCATTGTTCTCCCTTGACCTCAGCGGCTATTCAAGCATAAAGCCTTCTTGAGTTGTTGCATGCATTCCCAGAACACAAAATAGATGCTTTTGTCAACCTTTTTCTCCTTTATAGATGCTTTTGGGGAAGCTGGCACCCTTATACAGGCATACCTGAAGTTTTACCAATAACTCAATTTTAACATTACCCCATTGTAATTACACACAGCGTGTAGTGAAGGGATGATTTGTAAGGCTATGGATGTCTGGTGAGTGACGTCATGACAGACTGATCCATCAACTGGGGCCAAATGGGAGAGGTCAAAACGGCTGATCACATTCACATTACCGTCAGTCCCAGAATAATTTGGGCTCTAAGCCATTTATATATTTGGCAGGTGACAAATGTTATAAAGGACCAAATTACCATTCTGTTCATATAAGTATGTGGGTGTCCATATCTTATATACACACATATATCATACCACATGTCAGCACACATTACATACATCAGAATGTATACATATGCATATCGCTACATACACACACATGCATGCTAGAAGTTCTTTACTGATGCACCCATTCTCATGATTGTAAATGTTGAATTCTCATCATTGATCACATTATCATAATGAAATGTGACAAACTTCAAGTGTATAATTTTTCAATATCATTCACTTCCCCAAATCTGCTAATAGGCTAAGTTTGGTGAGGGATGCCCTGAAGCAGGGCGTCTGAGATGGTAGCAATAGGGAAGTTGATGGAAGATGGATTAGGGGTGCCCTTTGACAAGGACCTTTCAAAACAGCAAGGTGAGGGCGGTGCTGCACTTGAAGTCTGGACCCCACTGTTTCTCTAGTGCTTCAGATGAAGGGGAGAGAAAGGAAGTGCCTTCACGGGCTGCTAATGCCATTGCTCACTGCCACACAGCCACCTGCACAGAGGACACACTCGGTGCTCAGCGCTGTCTCCCACTTGCTGAATTTGAGCTTTCCATTTGAGTACAGCACATGCTGCTGAGAAAGGCCAGTGCTCAACGGAGCCTTCCACGCTCACCTTTGCCTGATTTATTGATGCTTCGCTTCTAGACATAGCAGTTAACAGCCATACCTGTTAAAGGAGCTAAGTCATATTCCATTTTCAAACAAGGAGCCAAGAACCAAAGTGTTACCAAGTCTTTTGGCCAGTCCAAGATTTGAGTCATTTTATTCTATTCTCAACACCTTTGTCTTAGCCACTGACTCAACTGCATAGAGTTTTTTTTTCTTTGCACCACTTTGAGTTAAGCCAGTTGCCATGTCAACAGAAAGAAAGATGCCATGCTATCGGAAACACCTTGAGGCATGGACATGACATGAAACCCAGGCTTGTATTTTATTCTCAGTGAATCTTTAGCTGAGCTAGCTTATGGGTGAAAATGAGGTCACACAGCAAGGAAATAATCCAAAAGCAAGCCCGTAGAGAAGCAACCTCCTACAGACAGTCATTACTTTATTCATTCATTTATTTAACTATTTGCTGAGCATAAACTAGTTGTAGATGTTTTTGCTGAGCATGATAGAGGAGCTGTGAACAGAGTGACCTTTCCTGACCTCATCAGGGTTGATGATAGCTGAGCAAGCGGTTATCAGTTGTCGTAAGTTCTCTGATTAAAAAAAAAATCAAATTTTCTGAGCAAGGGAGATGGCTCAGTGGGAAAAACACTCGAACAAACTTGAGGACCTTACTTTGGATCCCCAGTACCCCCTGTAAAGCCAGACACACAGAAGCACATGTCTGTTATGACAACACTCTTTCAGAAGGGTACAGGCAGAGACAGGAAGATCCCCAGAAACGACTAGCCTGCAATGAACAATAAGAGACCTTGTCTCAAACAAATGGAAGTCCAGGATCAACACTTGGCATTGTCTTCTTATCTCCACACAAGCTGAATGGAATGTGCACACACACACACACACACACACACACGATTGGGTAAAACAATTATTACAATCTTTTATGAGCACATTGAGGGAGAGGCTCCCAAACACCATCCTGTACTTTCAGAGTGAACCTTCCAGAAGTTCTGTAGCTCCAGAGACCAGAAGGAGCTGTCCAGGAGTTAATAGTCAGACCTTGAGGCAGAGGAAGATTTTTGGAAGCAGATCATTTCAGGAGCAAATCTGAGAGTAGAGCCGGAATGAATACTATTCAAGTGATAAAAGTACATTTTCTAGAACTCTGCTTGAGCATAGCACTGGGGCCTAGGGGTGGGGTTACTCTAAGTCAAACTAGAGAAGGTTTTAGAAAAAGGAAAGCAGAAACAAAAACGGGAACATTCAGAGTCTCTGGCTTAGTGATGAGCAGAAAATTGATGAAGCTATCGGGCCTGTCAAGCTGCCTTTGCACAACAGTGCTTTGCTCTTCATCCTAATTCCAGGCCCGCTTTCAAAGTGAGCCAAAACTATAAAGGAATGAACATGCGGTCTAACACAGCACCAAAGCTGGCCTCCCTCACCTCACCAAATAAGACTTATGGAAGAAAATAGTAACAGTCATAATAGAACACATTTCTCATCTGAGGGACAATAAAATGTCCCCTGGGAGCTGAGAGAATGGTGAGTGGTGACCAGCAGAGAATGAGAAACTGAGGGTTTGAACCCAAGTTCACTTCTGGAAACCCAGGCGTCCTTCCAGCTCCTGAGCATGCCAGGCAGTGTGGAGCAGAAAGGGTTTGGGCTGACATATAAAACAGCAGAAAGATCACCATTGTAAAAGGAGGCCCTCACACTGGGAGGGATGAAAACCTTTTACGACTGCTGTAAAAGGAACAGCCTTGGTGAATGAGTTTATCTTCCTGTCAGCTTCCTCAGAGAATCCCTGAGCAGAAGAGCAGGCCCTCTGCCCAGAAGACACGTACCCACGTCTGTCTCCCAGGCTAAAACATGCGCACTTTTCCCATGCCAGCTTACATCCTCTTACTATCACTGTGAATCTGCTTCCAGTCCCCCCAAAATATGAGGACTATTTGTCAAAACCCATCCCCACGCCTGTGCCCCCACTCAAGCTCAAACTCCAGGAATCTTGGGGAAATAAGTTCTGTCTCACAGCCTGATGCTCTTTTGTTCATTGTTGACTGCATACTCTAGTTTTTTTTTTCATTGTTGAAAGAATAACTTCTTAATTCAGTACAATGTTGCCACTGGCATCTTGGCTCCTGCCTCTAAATCCCAGCCCTTGGGCAGTGGAGGCTGAGGGAGGCGCTCAAGGTCGTTTCCAGCTACATAATAAAATTGAAATCAGGCAGGGAACCTGAGACCCTGTCACAGACAGACAGATGAAATTTATTCACAATTCCAACTTAAAAACAAACACCCGTCCTATACCAACTCTTAGGAATTTTCTAAAGCTTTCTTAGTTCATTTTCAGAGCAGATGTGCGCCCATCACCACAAGTAGGTGGAAAACAAGGCGCCCAAGGCTATGAGGATGGGCTGCGATAAGACCTGGATGCAAGCCAGTTCTCCCGTCTGGACACCCTCATCCTCTCCCTTGTACTCATGGGACTGGCCGAGGTCTCTGATGATACACCTGGGCAGAATATCTAAGTTTTACTCAGTTTCATCAGAACATGATTTTATTCTGTCCTGGCACCCACCCTAGTATTATATTCTATATCATATATATTATGTATTATATGAAAGTTTAAGAATAGAGTTATTTAGATTTTGAAAGAAATGTGAACCGATTACTATATACAGTAGATAATCTTAAAAGTAAGCTGGTAAGCTGCCTCGGCTTCTCTAGCCAGTCAGCAGGAGAGTTTCCTGCAGGCAGGCTGCTCTGTTACCCCCATCCCAACAATCGGACCCTGCAAGCTACAAGTCCCACTCCGCCCCCCAAACCTTCCTATCACCTACCCACACACACACACACACACACGTGCAACCTCAGTGGAACTCTGAAACACAACCTGCTGCTACATAGAGAGTACCAAAAGGTGAGTGACCAGCCACCCAGCAGGATACCCCACTCTCTAGGCCCTCCATACTAGGGCAAAACTCCGGGTCCCTCCCCCACCTACCTGGCTTCTATAGCCAGCCAGCAGGAGAGTTTCCTGCAGGCAGTCTGCTCCAAACCCCTAAGACACAGACGGTGACAGTACAGAGGAGACAAAGAACAGTTCCCAAGACACAGGCGTCCACTGCAAGGTTTGGACCAAGAGGCAAAGACACTGCCGGCCTCATTTGAAGGAAGAGATGGGTAGGTGCCAATGCAAGAATTCATCCAACAACCTGAAAAGCAACATGGTAACACAAAGGAGCTGTACCAGTTTGCACTTCCACCAGCAATACAAGCATTTCTCTGATGGCTAAAGATGTTGAACATTTCAGTAAGTATCTTTCAGCCATTTCAGATTCCTCTGTTGAGAGTTCTCAGTACAGTTTAGGTCTGTACTCCATTTTTTTATTGGATTATTTGTTGTTTGATGACCAATTCCTTGAGTTCTTTGTATATTTTGGAGATCAGTCCTCTGTCTGATGTGGGGTTG
>LOEQ01005001.1:124711-136219 GCA_001685075.1 Bramus lutescens | reverse complement strand
AGGGCGTGGCCTCCTGGGGCCAGGGAAGATAAACTTGGACATCCAGGTGTGCTCACCCCTCTTCTTCCCTGCGCGTGCTGGACCCTGGTCATGTGAGTTCACCGTTTACCAATTATTAAACTAAATCTGTTATATTGAGCTGGTCTGGTTGATTCTAATTTACCAGTCGACCACGCCCATCATACAATGGAAAAAGGAAAGTATCCTCAACAAATGGTGCTGATATAACTGGATGTCAACATGAAGAAGATTTAAAATAGATCCATATCTATCACCATACACAAAACTCAAGTCCAAATGATTAAAAACCTCAATATAAACCTGACCACACTGAACCCAATAGAAGAGAAAGTGGAAAGCAGCCTTCAATGCATGGGCACAGGAGATCACTTCCTAAATGTAACACCAGTAGCACAGACACTGAGAGCAACAATAAATAAATGGGACCTCCTGAAACTGAGAAGCTTCTGTAAAGCAAAGAACACAGTCAACAAGACAACCCCAAATCAGACAGAGGACTGATTTCCAAAATATATAAAGATCTCAAGAAATTAGACATCAAAACTCCAAATAACCCAATAACCCAATTTAAAATTGAGTTACAGGTCTAAACAGAGAATTATAAGCAGAAGAATTTCAAATGACCAAAAGACACTTAAGGATATGATCAACATCCTTAGCAATCATGGAAATGCAAATCAAAACAACTCTGAGATACCATCTTCTACCAGTCAGAATTGCTAAGAATCAAAAACACCAATGATAGCTTATGCTGGAGAGGATGTGAAGTAGGAGGAACACTCATCCATTGCTGGTGGGAATGCAAACTTTGGAAATCAGTATGGCAGTTTCTCAAAAAAATGGGAATCAACCTAACTTCCCCAAAGCAATGTGCCTTACCCTCCCTGAGGAGTGAATAGAGGGTGGTGGGGATGGAAGGAGGAGAGCGAGTGGGAACTGGAATTGGTTTGTAAAATGAAAAAAAAAAACCTGGTTTGTTTTCTTTTAAAAATTAAAATAAAAAAATAAAATAAAAGCTGGTAAGGACTGGGGAAGGGCTCAGTGGAGTAACTACTTGCTGTACAAGCATAAGGACCTGAGTTGGAATCCCAGGGCCTAAGTAAAAGCCAGGAGTTGCTTGTGTACCCCTATCACCCCAACACTGGAGGGAGGAGGGGTAGAGACAGCAGATCCCAGGGGTTTGCTGTTCAATAGCCCAACTGAAATGATGAAACTTCTTATTTAATGACAACCCTGGCAAAATATATATGTGAGGAGCAATAGAGAAAGATACTCCAAGTTGACCTTTGTCCTTCACATGGGCACACAAAGGCAGGCATACCTACATACACACACACACACACAAACACAGTTGAATGTAACATGTTCATACACACACACATTCCAAGAATAAATAAACAACATAGCAAAATACAACAAAACCTTCTATAATTTTAGCTCCATTTCAAAGCCCTGCAGCTCATGGTTCACACTTCAGGGTAAAGGAGGAAGTAACCAAGTCATGTCTGGCTGCCGCAGGGTTCCTGCCTTGACTCAATCTAGAGTGTCCATTCATAAGTGGTGGCTAGAATGGTGTCTGGAACAAAACAGATACAACGTTATTTCTTTACACAAAATATGTAACTGACAGGTATAAGATTCTACCATTTGGGAAAGGATAAAGAAAGGAGGGGTAAGGAGAAAAGAAAGGGGGGGATAAGGAGAAAAGAAAGAAGGGGAAAGGGAGAAAATAGTAATGAAATAAGCAAGAAGGGTGTGGTGGCTCATGCCTATAATCCTGGCAGAAGGAAGGCTAAGGCAGGAAGGCTGCTCCGCATTTAGGGCCAGTCTAAGGCTATATAGTGAGTTACAGGCTGCCTTCAGCTACAGAGTGAGACCCCGTCTCAGACAAACAAGCAAATAAAGGAACAAAATAATGTGGCAAAATGATGTGTAAGGAAGATGCTACATCACCGCGTGGCAGCTTGCTAGTCGATACTCTCCCAGAGGCCAATGCAAAACAACTATCACACTCACTCTGGCCCATATATTGGGGGCGGGGGGAGGCAGTGTTTCAATGAGATAATTGCACTTTAAATAAAACCATATTTTCCCAGCAGCTAGGAGTCACATTGCTCTAAGAGGAGTGACCATAATTCCTCCAGGAGAGGACTCTGATGGCCTCTTTGGACAGGTAAAATCAAGGGCCCCAAACTAGAGTCATATCTAGATTGATGTAGTCAAACAAGAAAGCTAGCAAATGAAGAAATAATGAAGAAGAGGAGTTGAGGGTTTCCTGGGTGACCTGAAAAGTAAGGGACACGGAAGAGAGAGGACAGATAGTCATGTTTGTTAAAAAATCTGGAAAGACCTCTCGCTGTGCTCATGGCCAGTCAAAGTGCAGTGTCTTCGCTTGGTCCCCTTCCTGCTGTGTGGAGACTGAAAGACTGTTGTTTTTAATGTTAATCCCGTGGGGTCAGTACTAGTGTCTGCCCCAGCATCTCTCCTGCACCCAGGACCCAGCAGACACGCCACCATTTCTGCACAAATATGAATGCAGGAGCAGTAGAGGAAGAGATGGAATAAGGGGATCCAAAGCCATGAAAAGAAAAACCACAGGAGGGCTCCTGTATTGTGAGAAACTGAGATATGGCAAAGAAAGTGACACCTGGTACACAGAGTCACATGTCCGCTATGCCCTCCCTTGCTCCAAGCAACACTTCTCTTTATGGTGAAACGGCTCTGTTCTCATTTCAATAGTGACAAGAGTTATGCTTCCCAGAATTCTGCCTCATTTGAAAGAAAGGTTGCTTCAAGCGTAGAATGACCAGGAAGACACCAGCGTCCTGTAAGTTCTTGGAGATAAATAGAGGGGGCAGAGCATGGGCTCAAGGTAATAGAGAGGGCTCAAGAAAACCTCCAGCCTGCTCCTCCCCAGCAGTGAAATGAGAGAAATTGAACTCAAGTCCAAGGGCAAGGGACCCTGCAGACCCCCAGCCACCACCTTGGATGGGTCTGTGTCACTCCCAGCATAAATTCAAAAAAAGATGGTCTAGAAAATAGCCCCTAGAATCTTCTATAAATAAAACAGGCTATAAACACATCTTTCCCTGTGGAGTGATCCAGGAAGTTACTGGGCCCACATTCCAATATCAGCAAAAAGCTATTGATTGATTCTTATGAAGTACTCACAGACCGCTGGTGCCCAACAAAAGATTCAGTCCCTCTTACAGAAGCGCTCACTCGATGAGAGCATCCGCATTAACACAAACACCGAAGGGCAGTCCCAAGATGACCCTCAGGGGCCACATCAGTAAAGACCTTGATGACTCAGAAAAAAAGTCATTGCTGGTACAATTCCCTCCTGATGCAACAGACCAGAGGCTCAATATCCTGCCCTACAAAGGACACCAAGAGCAAAGCATGCCACACTACCCACTGAAAGAAATTAATTCTTTAAAATATGATAGCAAAAGCTGGAGAGACGGCTCAGAGGTTAAGAGTACACACTGTTCTCCCAGAGGTTCCCAGTTCAATTCCTAGAACTCATGTCTGGTGACTCACAACCCCTGTAACTCCAGTTCCAGGGGATCCAACACCCTTTCCTGGTCTCTGCAGGCACGTGTGCAAGCATACGTATGCAAATAATTACTATAATAACCCTTAAAAATATAGCATATTTCCAAGAAGTTAAGGGACACTGGTGTCTTCCAGGCCATTCTAAAGTTGAAGGAGCCTTTGTTTCAAAACAGGCAGAATTCTGGGATGTACACTGTTGTCACCACGGAAGTACCCTGCAAGAGAAGGGTAGCATCTCCGTTTTCTCCCAAAAGTGGCAAGTACAATTATAAGTTTCAGACTGAGATGGAAGGGATTTTCCTAAGAGAAGAGCTCATCCTCAAGACAGTAACAGCTCAGCCTTTCCAAAGCTTGACATGTTCACAACAGATGAGGAGAGACAAGCGTGGGCAAGCTCAGTAAGCCAGTCTTTACAGTGTATATGACACTGTTATGATGGTTGTGGCGGCATGTCAAGCGGTTGGTAATAAAGTTCCAATTCAAAAGTGGGCTCCTGAACTGTAAGCTGTTTCAAGGAGTCATCGCAGGAAACATTTATACCTATGAAGTTGAAACGTCTCTCCCATCAATGTGCTGGTGTTTTGTAATGAGGGAGCTGTCACTCTCCAAAAAGGAGATGATATGCCCATTGATTCCATTTCTCTTTCTGCCACATGAGGAAGTGGAGAGCAATGCTGCTCGGCCTGTGGAGAATGAATCAAGGGTGGCACATGCACACAGGCCCTGCCCCAGCTCTGCTGTTCTGCCTGTCACCTGCTCACCAGCGGATGATCAATGACAATATGCAAATGTGCATCCAAGACAGCCACCCCTGTCTGCCAGACTGGTGGGAGCCCCTCCCTCCAGGACCCCTTTGTGTATCGGTGACAGACCAGCATGATGAACAGGCTTCCTGACGCTTCCATCTCATTAGGGGACAATCCTTTGCTCAATTCTTAATGGACTCTACAAATTGCTCACCCTCCCTCTGGTGCAAGATTATGATAATTTTATTATTCATCCCAGGAAGGATTTGCCAAAACTGACAACATGATCAGCACCCATGACAGGTATGAGGAACATCTCCCATGACATCTTCGGAAGGAGACCATCTGAAATGGTGTTTGATCCTTAATTAGAAAGAAATGATTGGCTACTTTTCAAGCAGAATTGGGAAGCCCCGGCATATGCACTCTCTGCTCTGAGAAGCCAGCAGGCTCCCCAGTGTGGAAGGCAAGCACTGGGAGAGCTAATAAATGCCAGACAAAGCCCTCGCCATGGCAGCTGGAAGATGCAAGCCAAGTGTGTGTCATGCTCCACTGCCATTCAGAGCAGGAATCAGAAAATGAAACACAGAGAGTTCAGGCCTCATCCCAAGTGATATAGACAGATCATCGAGCCTCATCAGTACCACTTCCCCTGCGAGTCAGGCTAGAAGAAAATAGTGGCCGTGATATCTTTTTGGTCCCAAGATTCTACCTATAGCCAACACTATTGGTTATCAGCATAGCCATTGTTCACTCTTGGTTTTATCCCATAGGCAGCATCACCTGTCAACAGATACTCATTTTCCTATTTCCTTTATGCCTAGGTAGGATACAACCCTACAATGAAACATTAGTAGACACATACAGGGGTTGGGAGTATCTGAGGTTAAACACACATACAGAGAGAGAGAGAGAGAGAGAGAGAGAGAGAGAGAGAGAGAGNGGAAGGAAGGAAGGAAGGAAGGAAGGAAGGAAGGAAGGAAGGAAGAAGATGAATGAACAAGTAGAACAGGTTCATCTTCTCTTGCTTCATGCTTTGGACTCTGCAGACTTAGAGTGTCGTTACTACTAAGATCTGAAATTGTTCCCTTGCTCCCCACAAGCTCACATGTAGAAGACTTGGTGCCCACACCTCAGCAGTTTTTAGAAGTGATTGGATCATGAGACTCTAATTTTGTCGATGACTTAATCCATTGATAGGTTCATCACTATTGGAAGGTAGGTGGTGGAGCCTAGTTGAAGCAGGTAAGTCACTGGGGCCATGCCTCTGAGGTGGGTACCTTGTTCCTCACCTCTTATCCCTCCTTCCTTCATCCCTTTCCTCTCCCACGCCATCTCTCTCATTTTTAGTTACCATGAAATGAACAGTCCACAACCTACTTCCCCACTACAATATTCTGCCTCTCTGTGAGCTCAGAAACAACTAAGTTAATGACCATGGACAGATATATCAGAAACCATGAGCCCAAATAAAGCTTTTCCCCTAAAAGCTGATTTTTCTCAGGAATTTTGTCATAGCAAAAGAAATTTGATCGCACAGACATGAACGTGATGCTGAAGCAGTGGTGTCTAGACCAGGACGGAGAGGGTAAACTAACTGTGCAAGAGACCTGCTAAGCCTGCCCTGCCATCCTCTGCCTCTCAGCTTCATGATAGGAAAATAAATGCAAACTGACGAAGCCACATTCAAGTACTTCCTTTCATTTGCAGCCAAAGCAGCTCAATGACTTGCTGCCTCAAATCACCCTGGGCCTTTTCCTTTTCATGTCTGTGTCTTGGACGACAGTTCCCTACCTTACTCTGATAGATGTTACACTTGACCCCCAGGAAAGACTAGAAAAAAAAATGCCGTCCTATGTGAACACACCAATGGATGGGGAACGAATCATGGACTTATATCCTTCCTCCCCTAGTAACTACATTTTGCAGTCTTATATGGTCTCTACTAGCTGAGACCCTTCAACACCAAGATGCTGAAGTCTTTGCTTCCATATTATGATCAATCCATCCCATTTAAGGAGAAAAGGCTGTAAGGTAACAACTTTTTATTCCTTTTTAAAAATATGTGGAGGAGGCAGGTGTGCATATCAGCGTATGAGTACAGGTGCCTGCCCGTAGAGGCCAAGAAAGGGAGTCAGATACACTGGAGCTGGAATTAGAAGCTGTTATCAGGTGCCCAGTGTGGGTTCAAAGCAGCAATCTCTCTCAATAGCTGAGCCATTTCTCCAGGTCCCTTTAAGGAACTATCTTAAAGATGATATTCAAATTTAACATACACAAAAGGTTTACAAAATAATATTAGCACAAAATCACTAGAGAAGGGTGTGAAATCTCCTTGAAGAGATGTTTAAACATTCCTTCCTTCAAGAATCTGGGCTAGATTCAAGAGACACAAAGATTCTTAGGAGGAAATAAATATCTACCACTGGACCCCAGAAGCCATGACTTCCACTACTTCAATGATTGAAAATGTTCAACTAACCCATCACACAAGAGTGAATGAACACCACTACCCCCGTTCTGCATAACTCTAACATAAGGTCTGCGTTAGCCTAATTGCAATGTAATTTTCACTCAGGCAAGAATCACAGGAGCTGCTTTCTGGCAGGTTTCATATCTGATTACTTTCAGAGACCAAAAGGGACAGTTGGGAGCTGAATTTATGGTCACTGGGTACCCTCTGAGCCCTGGATCTACATCAAAGCCATAGGGGCTGGAAGCAAATCACTATGACAACCATTTATGTGGCCAAAATGGAAAGGCAAGATTTGATGGGACAAAGTAATGCATACTCCTATAACTCTAAAATACATGGTGAAGTTTATGTTTGGATTTGTTGTTTAAGACTGAACCAGGCACCTCCTGCCTCTAGCTGTGTGTGCAAGTGAATAAGAGGGACCATAATGAAACCATGAATAATAAGCAAAGGACGTCAATAGGAATACCGCAAGGGCTCCACATACCCTAATTCATATCCATACACAACATACACAAGCTTTGCAGGCAATTTGTCCGCTCCTTCCCACCATTCGTTATCCACTTTCTCTCCCTTGAAATATGTTCTGCCAAAAACCCCCACAGCAAAATATTCAAAGCGCCTGGACACCGCCTGTTTAAAACAACAAGGAGGACAAGCTATTTCAATGCAGGCTTGGCCGTGTCTGCCAGTATCTGCCAGTGATAAACCCTAAACTGCCTAGGAAGAGGTGACAGTCGCAGGAGCCCCTTCAAATATCACCTTCATTCTTTTGACTACCCTGAAAAGGTGTCACTCAGACAGTACTGTAAGGGGAAACAGGAGACCAGCCCCCAAGCATCCTTAACCTTGCCTTTGGCTCAAGTTTCCAAATTCAAATTCTAATCTAAAAAAGGGAAGCTCTTCTCCACAAGCAAATAAAATGAATTAGCCAAAACGCTTTAAAAAGATTTAGCAATATTTATGTATATGCAAATACATAATGCATGCAATAACAATTGATGGAAAAGGGGGCCATGAATTTGAAGGAGAGCGGGAAGGAGTATGGGGGGGAAGGAGAGGGAGGACGGTGTAATTAAAATACAATCTCACCGGGAGGTTGTGGCGCCCACCGTTAATCCCAGAGATCTCTGAGTTTGAGGCCAGCCTGGTCTACAGAATGAGTTCCAGGACAGCCAGGTCTGTTACACAAAGAAACCCTGTCTTGAAAACAAAAATACAATCTCAAAGATGCACAAAGAAGAAAGCTAATTTGTCCAGGAGGTTTGAATGTAGCTTGAGTGAATCGAACAAAGTACATCTGTGTATGAGTTCCTCTGTTAGCAGCCCCCACCTCCAGAGCCACCCATTATCAAGCTGATCCTATTGACTGAGTTGAGTCTCCTGATGGTACCTGGTGTCTTTGTTGGCACTTCCCGGTGAAGAAACTACACCAAAACTACCCTTCTCTCCCTTCCTTACAGTTGAAAAGTGTTCCTGGGCCAGGGCTGCAATTCCCTCCAATCCCCAAAGATCGCAACCCTTCAGAGGATCACACAGAGTGTGACTTGCCTCAGTCCCCACTGCACCTGAGCTTCACTGGAATCTGTCCCACCTCCCACCTCTGAGTCCCATGGAGTTTCTGAGGCACTGGGCCGACAAGCTGTGCCCTGGATCTCAAGAGCGCCTTGGGGAACCAGCTTCTTCCCATATGTCTGAGGTCCTCTTGGCTTTCAGGTCAGACTCTGTCCCAGAGACAACGTTCAAGTGTCCTGGATGTCCTTTCCCCACTTCCAGGGTGACCAGGCACTGGACTTCTTCCTCTGAGCCACTGGCCTAACCACCCTGGAAGCCCTACAGGCAGGTTTATGTAGGGAATGCAGCCTCCCAAACCTAGCAGCCATGTTTGCACTGGGTCAGATGTCCTGCTTGGCTTTCCTGTTGATTCTGGGGCTGGGGAAGGCTTCTGAGCCTCATGAAAGGTACTCCTATTCCCTCTCTTTTCCCCAAACAAAGATACATGATGATGATAAACATGAGTTTCCACTCCCCCCCCCACACACACACACACAGGCACACGCCATTCCCAGCTGCGGCTGCAGTTAGGACACGTCTTTGTGTTTTCCGAAGGAGTTCCCTGTACCTCTAGGGACTGGAGCCAAAAGGCCAGAGCCTTTGGTTCACATTCCATAAGGATTCCAGGGTGCTGCAGAAACTGCCTCACACCAGCCCTCACTCTTCCATGACACTTCAGCGCAGACTTTTTAGAATCACCGCTGCATGCCATGAATTCCTGGCATTGCATTTCTCCACCAACAAGAACTCCTAGCCACACTTAAACCTAGGGGTCCTGTGGAATAGATCCCCAAATCTGCCTTGGAGGTTCTGCTTCCCAGGACTCTTGCTGGTACCAACTTCCATATCACTCAGGGTAAAGTCAGGAGGTAGAAGTCACAGCTGGTATGGTAGACAGAGTTCTCTTCACTGTCCAAAGACCTGAAAGAATGACGTAAGGGTGCAAAGATCATTGGGCTTACAGTTTCAGAGGCTTCCGTGGATGGTTTCTTAGCCCTGTGCATTTGGGCAGAGAATCATGGTAGTGGCAGCGTATGGTAGCAGCCATTCTTTGCTTCTTAGTGTGTGGAAGCAGAGAGGAGATGCCTTCTTGCCTCTTCTCCTTTTCCCCTTTTCCCCCCAGTCTGGGGGATGGCACTGGCAACAATTAGGGCCTATCTTCCCTGGCTTGGTTAACTGACTCTTAGAACTTCTGTCATAGACATACCTGGCATGTGTCTCCCTGGTCTAATTCTAAACCCAGTCCTGGCAATGAAAGTTAATCACCATGCCTGGATTTGGGTTTGGACTATTTTGCCTCTGGTGTAATCTTATTTCACTTCTATCTGTCTGGTATATTGATTTCCCAGTCACTGAAGCAGGGACAGGCTCCACTGCCCATTAGACCTGAGCCTGGAGACATGACATAGGGGTTGGCAATGGGAGGATGAGGTGCAGGAGACAGCTCTCAATGTATGCGCACTTGGTCCTATGTTTACCCTTGCTGAGTCCAGAGAGGGCCTGCCTGAGGACAGTGACAGTGAGATCCATGGCAATGGCAGCGCAAATGGAAGTGATAAATCCTGACTGGCCAAGCAAAGGCTCCAGGCCACAGGGCCCAGTGAGGCAGGTAAGGCTCCAACAGTTGCCTTTGTTCCAGGGGCCATAGTTTGAATCGAGTGCTCTGAGTGCTGCCCACAGGGACAGGGAGAGCAGGGGTATGGCGATATGAACCTGCCCTAGCCACTGGAGCCATTCCTAGCCCTGAACCAGAGGGTAGAGAAAGGCTGATTAGGTTGTGAGGAGCAACAGCACCAGATGCCAGCCTTCCAGAGTGGGTCACTAGACTCTAAATCACAACAAGGCACGGTCAGGGTAAACCACATACTCACGCATACTGGGGACGTTAGAGCCCACACTCCGTGTGCTGATATACCATAGCTAGACAGGAACTGAGGGTTACTAGTCAGGGAGTACTAGGGATGCAAGATAGCCTTGCCTGGGCTCCATCCATACTGTTTAGCCCAGCTCAGCTGGAACAGAGACAAAGTAGGCTGGACAACCCAGACAGCATTCCACCTTCTTTAGAAGCCAGGGCCAGCCAAGGCCTGGGGGAAGACAATAGAGAGAACCTGGAGGGACGCAAAGAGGGGCCGAGGCCTGGGCTGGGTCACTCCCCCTTGATAGCAGCATCAACAGAAGAAGCAATGAGACCATGGGGACCTGCTCGGCTGGAGCTGCCCTTGAGTAAACCAGGAAAGAAAGGCTGCATTGGTTGGAGGTGCTGTTAGCACCTTCATCTGGTGTGGAAAAGGGCTTAGGGTGAGTGACTGTTGGTCCTGGATGGTTGTCACCAATCCTGCCTCCTGGAAATCTCAATCCCTCCATTATTTTAGAAGGCTGAGATTCTACTTCCTAATAGGTTGTCAGTCTTCTCATCTGTGAAGAGGGACTGGATGCTGTAACTGCTCAGGCCAGCATGCCCCAGGGTCTTCTTCCATGGATGCTAGACACCGCTATTCCTCCATCAAAGAACCCTATCATAAAATCAATCCAAACCCCTTTTCTGTATGTTCTCTGGGTGTGCCTCATTCCTGAGATTTTTATCCAGTGCTCCATATACTTCTTCTCCATAAGTGACTGCTTCCTGAAGCTCTCTAGATCACATGTCAGATCCTGGACTAGAGGGCCTGGTGTAGAACTACAAAACAAGATGCCTGGCAGTAATGTTGGAAGTGGTGGAGTCAGCAGAAAAGACTGCTGTCTCCTCATGCCCACACAGCCTTAATCTTTGTCCTGCTCCAGGCTCCCCGGATGCTCTTCTAGAGACATATGATTGACAGGTACTCCTCCTCGCTCTCATCCTCTGCAACTGTCCAGGCTGGCTACTGTGATATGGGCTCCTGAGTGACCATTCTCATCTCTAGCTCAGGCTGGGACATCTAGGGCTTCCTCCTAAACCAAGCAACAAAGTTTGACTTCCCACTGTTTCGAAGATCACTTCAGGTGTCTAGTATTGCTGTTAAACATGGACTTGACTAGCAGTGTCTTCTCGGGCTAAGACTGTTGATGCTATACAGAGCAACAAGAGGATACCCACATGATATAGATATAAATAACTTGAATTGGTATGGATTTTAAGGTCAATTTTGTTATATGTATATGTATTTCTGA
>LOEQ01005001.1:99799-123654 GCA_001685075.1 Bramus lutescens | reverse complement strand
CGGGAGCCGGGCAGGACGAAAAGCAGGGCCCGCTCCCCTCATCACTACACCCACACATCATGTAGTCATCTTTGGAGGGCAGTAGCTTCCACTGCCCCACCCCAACCCCAGGCTGCAAGAATCAAGGAAAGAATTTGAAATGACTAGAACTTGGAAGCTTTGAGAAATTTCTATTCAGAGCTAGGCTCACACCTCTGAGAAAGAGGCATAACTGTGATGTACTGTGAAATCTGAACTTAGCTGAAGGATTCTCATTGGGGTTCTAAGGAGGCAACCTTGGCCAGTCTCTGAGCAGTTGGAACACAGTCAATTCTGCTAATGCTCGGGGCAAACTCTAGGCTGATTCCAGGGCTGCTTCTGGAAGCATCCTCCCCATCACCACCTGCTGAAGCAACATGCTAGGCTGATCCTCAGGAGTAAGCCACCTGACAGACTCTCTAGTCCAACATCCTGGCAGAGCCTAACGGGAAGCGGGAAGCAGGGGCAGAAATGAGGTTTGCAGCATCCCAGCCTTGGCAACACAGAGCAGAACATGGAAGGGTGGGGCTGAGGTTGAAACTACGGCTCAAGAACTGGCACAGGAGCATGAGATCACTATGAGGATCCAAACAGAGCAAGAGTTAAAGGTGAGAAACAAAGAGACGCTCCAGCCAAGAGAGGAGAATGAGCGAAACAGACACCCAAGGGTTTGCTGGTGCTCTGGCCTGACTTGGGACTCATGGGAGCAGAGGAGAGGTTCTGGAGGTCTGCCCCTCCCTGAGGATCTGTAGGCACTTAGTGGATACTGGAGAGAGGGAGGAAGGAGAGAAGAAGCTAGATTTTCTCCAGTAGTGTAGCCACTGTTGAGTTGCCTGTGCGCCTGTAAGCAACCCTAATTAAACTAATTGGTATATAAACGAGAGAGAGAGAGAGAGAGAGAGAGAGAGAGAGAGAGAGGTGCACATGCACATTTACATACAACTGTGGAGGTCATGGAAAACAAGAAAAGACTGAAGAGTTCAAATTGGAGGAAAGCAAAGAGAAACAGCAATGAAATGCAATGGAGGACTTTAGATGGAAGACAGGGGCAGAGAAGGGACATTCGAGGAAAAGTTCGTGAACTCTGAACAAGAAACCCTTCAGTCGGTGGGCTTGCCCTAGTCGTTGCTCATTTCTTGGTCATGATAACTGATCCATATTAAGTAAGGAACTATCATAAGAGAATAAAAGAACTTCTCTGTGATATTTTTGCAACTTTTCAGTGAACCTAAAATGAATTCAAATTTAAAAAACAATTAAACCATCAGTCTCCTTACATGGATTGGAGTCCTACAGGACTACAAGATCAACAAGTTAAGTCCAAGATGCTTTTTTTTTGGTAAATCAGGATGAAGGAGCCACAGTCACCTCACCCCAGACAGGCTGGAGGTGGAGAGTATTGAAGAGAGACGCCACGGGAAGGTACATGAGACAATGGCGCCCAGTGACAGGAGATGAGAGGCTATCAAAGACCAATACGGTCAGCTTCCTTTGAGCCAAGGACGAGCCCAGGTTATAAGACAGAATAATAGGCCTCCTTCAGGGAATCCGCACCTCAAACAATGCCTGTTCCCAGAACCCACACCTCGGTCATCATTCCTCCTCCCAGCCACATAAATCAGTCATCAGCTCTTAACCATCTCAGTTCTCTTCAGCCCACCCCTCCCATTCAGAGTCTCTTTTAACTGTAAGTCAACCAAAGACAATGGGCTGTACATTGTCTGCCTTCTCTTCTGGTAAAGGGCATTCTGGGTGTTTAGGAGCTGTACGGCTCCTCAACCTCAACCTCCCATCCAGATCAGAAGTCACCATCAAAGCTACTCAGATTGACACTACCACAGTCTCAACCTTGAGGGTGCACAGGTCCACTGGGCATCAAACCACCCAGGCCTAACCTGAGATAAGTCTCTGTCCCCTGCTTTTTAGAAACTTATTTTTTAATATTTATTTATTTATTTAGTATGTATACAATATTCTGTCTGTGTGTATGCCTGAAGGCCAGAAGAGGGCACCAGACCTCATTACAGATGGTTGTGAGCCACCAACATGTGGTTGCTGGGAATTGAACTCAGGACCTTTGGAAGAGCAGGCTATGCTCTTAACCGCTGAGCCATCTCTCCAGCCCCCGAAACTTTTTTTTAAAATCACTTTGCATAGAAGATTCACCTGAGGTTGGCACCGTCTAGGGAGATTCGCTTCCCATTGCATTAGGTTAGACAACAGAATTCACTATTTGGTAGGAAATTTTGACCTTCCCAAGAATGCTGTGGGAATTCTATATTAGACGCATTCCTAACATGATCTGTGAAAGGGAAGACTCTTAACTGAGGAGAGATCTCAAGCATCACTTATTGAAGCCCTAGCATTTAGAACCATCCTAGCATACAGTCCTCATGTGGATGAGTGGACCAGACTCGAGTATAAGATACCTGACAGCAGGCCCCAAGTATGTATGGACTGACAAATAACTCCCGAAATTGTGATTCGAGGTTAACTCTATACCTATAGGAGACATACCATAAGTTTCTATATACATCAATGTATTGTTTCGTGAACTACAGAAACGGACAGCTAATTCCAGTAGGTGCTTAGGAAACTTGCTGAGCCCGCACAGACATGGACCCTGGCCACTAGGAGTTTGTGATGCGACAGGCAGATGTGATCATGCCTGCCAATAACTTCATAATTAGCCAGATATATGAGCTCAAAAAATAGAACCAGAATCTGGCGTCAGGAATCAACTTAATTCTTCATATCTAAGATCTTTGCCACACAGCACTATCGGAAGGTGATGGTGACTCAGGAGGGGAAGGTGGAGAGGTGTTACGTGGAAGAGGGAAAAGGAGGAACAGAAAGAAATGGGGGAATTTGAGTCCAATAGAGGAGGTAAAATCTCAGTGTTAAATATATGGTGACCATTCTCAAGGTCCTGGACCCAATTCCCATCACTCCCAAAATAAATAAATTAAAAGCACACCAGCTGTACCTCCATACTGTGTCCTCTGAACTCAGTCACACCAGGGGAGTGTAGAGGTCTCCACAACATGGCTCCAATAATACAGAGCACTTGTCCTGCCGAAGTTCCCTGCAGACAACACACATGATGCAGCCTTCTTGCCACCAAGCAAAAGTAGAACTCAGAATCCAGGCACTCCAAGAGACAAAATCAGCCCTTGCCTCCACCAGCACCCACCAGTACCAATAACCCATGACTTCACTTAATCAGGAGGAAAGAGAAGCAGGCACTCTGGGGCCATTCTTATCTAGTAGTCTTCAACATTTAGAGTCTGATGATGGTGAGTTTCTAACTTGTACCCTGCAACAATTCTTGGCTCCCCCAGCTGATCTTCCTCGACAGCAGGCTTCCTCACTGGTCTATATTACACAGGGACTGTTTCAGGAAGTAAATAAAGGAAAGATGAACTGCCTTTATCATCAGAACAGCCAAAGGACCCAGAAAGGAGAGGAAACGAAACAAAGATGCTCCAAGCATCATCCTGAGAGCATTAAAATGCTACTTGATAAACAAGGCTGTCGGAGCAGGCCTGTGTGACCTCAGACACTCAGGAATCGGAGACCAGAGTCAAGTGCAAGGCCAGCCTGCGTTCAAAGCTAACCAGGGAAGTTAGAGAGGCTGTGTCGGAAAGAAAAAGTTTTCTTCTGTTTTGTTTTGTTTTGTTTAAGTGGTAGGGATAGGACCTAGTGGTAGAGTATTTACCCAGCATGCACAGAGTCCTGGGCTCCATTCCCAAACTGCAAAGAAAAGAAGGTAAGCGGGGGATAGTGAATAAGGAAGGAAGAAATAAAAGGAAAAAAGAAAAGAGAGAATGAAATAAATTAAGAAATGCCACCTACTGGCATGTACTTCCTACACTGTGCTCTTAATGGTAAAAGATTCATGAGGATACCACAGACCTTCCACGCCAGAGACTTGGTTATTCTTTTGAAAAAGCCCTATAGGTCCTCCAACAAGTCAGTCAGTGAATTTTGAAGACCTCAGTATCCTGTCTTGAATGCCTTCCTAATGGGCAAGGGAGATGGCTCAGTGGGCAAAGCTTGCCAGGCAGTATGATGTGTTGGCTATTTTTATGTCAACTTGACACAAGCTAAAGTTGTTGGGGAAGACAGACTCTCGATTGAGGGAATGACCCCATCAGATTAGCCTGTGGGCAAACCTGTAGTGTGTTTTCTTGATGGATGTGGGAAGGCCCAGCTCACTGTGAACAGCGCCTCTCCTGGGTGGTCCTGAGTTCTATAAGAAAACAGGCTGAGCAAGCCCATCCGTCGCACTCCTCCATAGGTTCTCCATCTGCTCCTACCTCCAGATTCCCACCCTCTTTGAGTTCTAGACTTCCTTCAATGATGAACTGTGATGTGGAAGTGTACACTCTCAAAATAAACTCTTTACCACATAAGCTGCTTTTGGCTGGGGTCTTTTATGACAGCAATAGAAACCCTAACTAAGACACATGAGGATCTGAGTTTAGATCCCCACATTAAACTGGACACAGTAGCGTATGCCTGCAGCCCCAACACTCCTACGTGAGCTAGGAGGTAAAGACAGGTGAATTCCTGGAAGCCCACAGGTCAGCCTGGTATGCCAAGGGATGAACAAGAAACCATGCCTCAAACAATATGGGAAATGAGGACAGGTGCTCAAGGCTATCTTCTAACTTTTATAAGTGTGCCGTGGCATGTGAACACTCATACTCACANGAGAGAGAGAGAGAGAGAGAGAGAGAGAGAGAGAGAGAGAGAGAGGAGAAGAAACTAAAATTTAAAAGAGGAAAACCCTCCTAACATCCTTGGCCCCCTCCTGATCTCCAGCCCCTTGTTCAGTGAGACTGACCAACATTTTGCAGCTGAAACTGAACGGCACCCTTATTTCAGTTGCTCACTTATTTATCTGCTTTCTAAAAGAGCTGACTTACTGGTTTGTTTACCATTTCCTCTAGGAGACTAACAACTCCTTGACAACAAGCAGCTCACCTGCCTGAAACACACTTAATTCTCAGAGCTTAGAATAGAGCACGCTGTAGAAGCACACAGGGCAGCACAAAGAAGGGTCAAAGAAAGGACGACCCAGAGACTTGGCAGTGCAATTATTTTGAGCATGGGCTCTATGGCTGAGCTGCCAAGGTTTGACCTCCAGCTCCATGCACAGCGTACAACCCACCCATCTGAGGTTCAGTCTTCAGGAAAAGGGGATACAATGGCTGATCTAAAAAACCTTTGGAGCAGGAGTTCAAGGTCATCCTTAGCCACATGGAAAATTTGGGATCAGCTTGAGCTAGGTGAGAACCCATCTCAAAAAAAAAAACTAAAGACTTGAGCCAAGAATATGAACTTGTATATGTAAGACACTCGGTGTCTAAAATACAGTAAACATTCATTAAATCTTACGCTATGACACAAGCTCTTACCAAGCCTTTTTGTAACAATGCAATCCAAGATGAAACATGACAAACCTCTGAACACAATGAATGTGTTCTTCCACCTCCAGACATCTAGAATAACAACCCCTAACGAAGCTGATGCCACTGACTGGTTTACAAGCTGGGAAGGCCGCTTGTGATTCTAACACCATGGAAAGGCATTCCTGGAGATATGAGGTAGTGGGGAGCTGAAGTCCACCTGGACGCCTGGGAATTTTCAACTCGCGCTCTCTGTTCAAGATGGCTGTTTCCCTGCTAGGCACAGTGCACCAAGTAAGTCAACATCAGGATGTTTATAAGCCATGCCTCAATTTGCTGGTGAGGAATCTTCTATGCCCTCCTTCCTGGAAGTGTGCTTCCTTCAGCTTGCGGCAAGACTCAGTTCAAGGGCAGGCAGTATACTTCAAACTCTCTTCAACAGACTTCCAAGAGCAAAGGCAACGGGTATGTTGGAAGGTCACTTCTAGTTTCTCAGGTCATAACAACTGTTATGCATCATAAGCATTAGAAGCAATAGTAATTGCCCAGTGTCAAATTAAAAAAAAATACAAAGATAGTTGCTACAGTATTTAGATTTGGAAAAAATATTTCTGATGTACAAAACAACAGGTAATAATAAGTCTTCTTTTGAAAAAAGCAAGATCTGGTGTAAAATAGTGGTGCTAATCCTCTTCTTGGCAGGAAGATTTCCTGCTACAGTCTAGCTGCAAACTAGTCATGAGGGCTTTGGCAGAAATATTTAACTCCAAATGAGGTTCAGCACAAAAGAGGCAAAGAACAAAGGTCAACAAAGGAGGCAGAAGTGAAAATGTTTGACATTCCAGATTTTGATAACTTTATGCACCCAGAAACAGAAGGAAGTGATAAATGGGTACAATTAAGAGACTCCATGTGCCATTTATTAAAGATTGTGTGACATGCGACCGTATGGATTTCTAGCTTAACCAATCACAAATTTAATCAGAACAGTTAACACTTTGTCTCGATGGTGCTTCAGAGAATTCAGCTATCGACTGGAGCATATTTATGTGTCCTTTCATGACGATCCATTTTAAGGATCTTTGATTTCTTTTTTCAAGAAGGGAGGGGGAAAGACATTTATTTGTGGCCTGGATATCCTAATGAGAACATAAGCTTGAAATCATATCTCTGTTCCAACCCAATGAAGGAGACATGCAATTTATAAGAATGTAAAAGAATTAATCACAGCTGCAGGAATGTGGCCCACAGAGACATTTAGTCAAATAGCCATGCAACTCGCTCAGCTAATTCTGCTCTTGTACAGGGAAAGTGCGTATTTCCACTCACAGTAGAAGATGAACACTAGAGGTTTTCCAAGAACAAAAGTATTATAATAGCCGTGGCCATTTGTCAAATACTGACTAGATGCCAGGCAGTCCACTGAGAGCCCTGTATGCCAGCTCTCTTCTCTTTTAATTCTGTGTGTGTGTGTGTGTGTGTGTGTGTGTGCAACACTACATGCAAATGAGTTCCAGAAATTAAACCCAGGCCATCAGGCTTAGGAGCAAACCCCTTTACTACCTGAGCCATCTCTGTCCCCCAAGACTCATTTACCAAGGACAACTCTGTGGCATGAAGGCATTGTGGTTAGTTGGGCCACTATTGTTCCCTCTCATGACCACGTGATTTTTATCAAAACTTCACCAGGTTGTATAGAGTATGTGTTTCTGCTCATTTGCAGCAGGCCTAGCCAGGTGGCTTTTTCGGCCAATTGAATGCCAGTAGACAGAGCTTCCAACAGCTCCCGATGGCTCTGAATAGCTTCACTTGGCCTCTTGTTCTGTCTTCTGCCCTAGTTGTCAGGCTCTGGAGGTGATCTTCTGGTACAGAACTAAGTTAACCTAGCAAATGTCCAAGCTTCTGACATAGTCATATGACACCATCTAAAAAGATCACATTTGGGGACCACTCAAATCGAACTATTTTAATATCGTCCAAAACCTCTTGTTTTAAGTAAGCTTATGATTTTGCATTGGGTCTCATTCCTAACTGCACTGTACTGCTGCATATGGCCCATGAGTCAAGGGTTGGAAACACCTGGACAGTTTAGATGAACTACCCAACCCTCAGGACATGAACAAGAAAATATGCTATGGTATACATCCCTGAGATTGCTGGATTGCTTAATGCATAACATCACTGTATACCAGGCTGACTCACTAGGGATACTTGCTTATTAAGGTTGCTGTGACAATGTACACATTCTGGGTGGCTCAAATAATAGAAATGTATCATCTCACTGTCATTCAAGCCACAGATTCAAAGTCAAGATGTCAACAGGTTAGTTCCTTGCAAAGGCGTGAGAAAGCATACTTTGGGGTCCTTTCCCCTGAACCTTTTCATATTAACTTAAGATAGTTAACTAACTCTTTATCTGCCCAGCCTGTGAGTCTCAGAGTCTGATATTCTCCTTATATAAGGATGCCAGTCTTATCAGGTTAGGGCCCTAAAGATCTCTGTTGAGCATCACTAATCTGCGAATCCAGTTATGTTCTGAAGTAGGGGAGTTAGACTCTCAACATGTGGCCTTTGCAGAGGCACAGAGAAGTTACATGACACAGCATGTTCAAGCTCAGACATCAGCATGACTCTTTACTCTTAAGCTTTGTCCTAATCACCCAAAATGCCCTTCAAGGCTAATGGGTTGCTAATGGGTTCATCCGTTATCCCCAAGCAAACAAGTGAACACTCTTATGTTCACAGTTCACCATTTAAAGCTTCAGAATATAACTGGCTGGGCGGTGGTGGCACATGCCTTTCATCCTACCGCTTGGGAGGCAGAGGAAAGCGGATCTCTGAGTTCGAGGCCAGCCTGGTCTACAAGAGCTAGTTCCAGGATATGCTCCAAAGTTACCGAGAAACCTTGCCTCAAAAAAGCAAATATATAATCTGTTAGAACATTGGATTTCTCATTTACTATTTCACTCAGCCAAGAACCAGGTACTTCAGAGGGCCATGGGAGCAGTATACCATGTCCTATGAGTAAGGAGCACACATATGGTGACATGGGGGGTGACAGGCAGATCCAGCCACCTCACAGTTTCTCCAAGTCACAGCTGTAACCACTGCTGTTCTGAAAGGAAGTTTCAGAGTTCTAGGAAAGTGCCAAATTTCAGCAGCTGTGACCCAGTCAGAAACACCACGGGCAGCTAAAAATATTAAGAAATGAGCTAAGTGCTGGGGAAATGGTCTAGTCAATCACCAGAGCGCATGTTAAAAAAAGCCATAGTGGTACACACTTAGAATCCAGCACTGGGAAGAAAAAAAAAAGCAAGCCAGTGTCTGAGGAATGCACTGGAAGTTGACCTCTTACCTCTACACTCAGTCTCCAACATGTACATATGCACCTCCCTGCCCCACCACCACCCACACACACATGCACACACATGTACACATCAATCTTTTTTAGTAGGGGCTAAATAACTCAGTAGATAATAGTATATACTGATCTTGCAAAGGACCCAAGTTCAGTTCTCAAAACCCCATCAGAAGCTTATAATACCCACTCCCACCCTGTAACTCCAGCTTCAGAGGATCCATCACATTCTCCGACCTCTATAGGCACCTGTACCCTGTACAAATACCCACACAGAGATAGACAATATGCATGCAATTAAAATTGTAAATAATTAAGCCAAGATCTCAAATGCCAATAAGAGCAAAGTCATGGGAGAAGAACATTCTTGTGGAAGGAAATGAGCATATGCAGACTGGTTAGCACAGGAAATCTCAACACAATCACAGACATAAAAAAAAATTCAGAGCGAGTCCATCTTCAGATCCCAAGGGGAGGCGACAGGAGATGTAAGGGAGGTAACATCCAGCGAGACAGAGTTTACCTCCTGTTACCTGCTCAGCAATTGGTGAGGTATGTACGTTATCAGATGGAAAACTTAGGCCCAGGACCTTCCCTAAGACCAAGCTGCTTTTGCATAATGGGAGACTAAAGGACCAGCCCCATAAATGTCAGGTGATAGAAGCCAAGCAAGATCCACCACAATGTGCTGACTCCCAGTGCAAAAGAGAATGAAGACCACTATTTGGGAGAATGGCTTTTATAGTCACCACCGAGACCTAGGTCACAAGATGCTTCTTTGGGCAATGTATCTTGTGACTACTGAGATATTTAATGATATTCTCTCTTATTTTATGTCTTTGTGCAAAAGGTGTTATAAAAANATAACTTAATGTTTGGTAGTGCAAAGAAACATATGGACTTCTGGATAAGCAACCATGAAGTAAATAGGTACCACAGCACCTTCCAGAGGAAGAATTGAAGGTTAGCAGTGTTGGATAAGCTACTGAGTCCTCTGCCCAGGGACATGCATCCAGAGATGGGCATGGGCATGTGAAACACCTAACAGCCTAACAGCAGACAAGAAGGACAAATTTCCTTGAGAAAGGATCTGCGTCCTTGTGTGTGTGTGGGGGGGGGTGTACATAGGCATACAAGCATGCATGCATTTAAAGGCCAAAGGTCAATGTCATTCTCCACTTTTTTTTTTAAGACAGGGTGTCTCATTCTACCTGGGATCCAATCAGACTGGCTGACCAGTACCTACCTGTCTACATCTCCCAGTGCTGGCTGAGACAACAGGCATGTGTCTCCATACTCAGCTTTTTATGGGAGTGCAGGTGATACAAACTCAGGCCCTCATGCTTGTGTGGCAAGCACTTACCTGGCTGAGCTGCCTCTCCAGCCCCATAGAAATAATACCCTTTGCCATCCAATACACTAAGCCCCAAAGGGCACGCAGCTGCGCTGAACAACAGTTCTCTGCTCAGGAGGAAGAAGAGAGCCAGAGAGATGGCTCAGGGGGTGAAAGAGCTTTCTCTGGAAGCCTGGAAACTTGAATTCCCAGAACTCATGTAAAGAGCCAGAAGCCATGGCACACACCTGAGAGTCCAGAATTCCTCCAGAGAGATGGGAGACAGAGATGGGAGCTGGTTGGAAATTCACAGACCAACTGGCCTGGAGTACAAAAACAATAGACGAGATAGTCCTCAAAACAAGGTGGAGGGACAAAAGTGACCCCAGAAATCTGTCCTCTCACCTCCAAACATGTGTCATGGCAAGCATAAGCCTGCCTGCGCATGTGCGCACACACACACACATTCACACACACTAAATTTTTTTAAGTAGTAAGAAAATCAGATGAAATGCTTCTTTAGTGCCTGCAACAGTGTTTAACTCCCAGGCCATTACACCATTTATCACCAGCTTCCCACAAGACCCTCCTTAGTCTTGATAAACTGCTGCCCGGCAGTATGCCTTCCTTGAAGAAAATCCAAACTCCCAGACCCACGGGCAGCATGAATCGCCTCATTGTCCATTACCCTGGAGCCCAAGGTAGCCGAGAGGTGAGGCTGCAAGCTGGCCTTTCCCAGGGTCACCAGGCTCTGGGCTGCGGCGCTTCCTCTGAGCCAGGTAAACCTCCAGCCTGGCAGCTGGGCACCTGTGTGTTTAGCTTGGCTGTCAGTAAAGCAGAGCGGAGGCTGGCTTCCAACACAGCTTAAACACAATTAACTTTTCATTTGATGCAGTCTGCCTCTCTCCACTCCTAATGTTCCCTTAGGACCCAGGATCCAATAAAGTCCAGCATGTGACTGACTAAGAAACCCAGGCAGAGAAACTGACCGAACATTGTTCAATGCTATATCACAAACCTATGGGAAAGGAGTTTAATTAGAGGCCACAGCAATTCTTTGGGGAAATGTTTCTTTTATTAACCGTTCCTGTCGAATAAAGCAGCTTTAAACAAACCCTGACCGCCCAGAAATTGTGTATGCCTCCTATTTCTTTTTTTTCTTCTTAATCTCTTCCATTTTTTTTTAATTTGGTCATTAGGTAAATCATAAGTGTCTGAGACCCAAGAAACTCAATTCACGGATGCTCTTTCCACGTTTATAAATATGAGCAGATGATATTTAAAATGCATACATCAACAGGGACGGCTCTGGGTGTAAAATTGTTGTTCAGCATAAAGTAATACCACGGATATCTGTGGATCAAGTTCAAGGCATTTTAGTGAAATGTATGCACAACCTCCATGTGGGGAAGACATTTAAAAATGCAAAGAACCTGCAATTCTGTGTTGCCAAAGTGTAATAAAACCCTAGTTAGTGTCAATGACACGTTAGCATCCATTTCAAAGGAGTGAGCCGGCAGAAATCAGAATGGAAACACCACATCTGAAGAGGCACAGAAATGGGATTTTTAAGTCTAATTAGAGAGAGGACATACCACTGAAGAGCTAAGACGGGAGCATATGAATTTTTAAAACTCAAAAAAAGTTGGAGTGTATCTATAAATGCAAAACCGACTCCTGGTCAGGAGTGCTGTCCTATGGCTGCACAAGAAGTTTGGGATTCGTGTCCCATGGAGAGTCATCCATGGGATGGGGGGTGCAGAGGTCACAAGGGGGTAAATGTAAAAACATACATGTTCTATTAGTTTCTCAAAAGTGCCAAGAGACTCTGCAAAGGAACAAAATAAACACCTGTCACGGTGGAAATGCAGTAACAGTCCACCACCACATTTTGTTACTAATAAATACTTCCTTCCATTCCTGAGCATATTATACAGCTCTCCTCCCGGGTGGACATGTTCTGAGGAATCCCCTTTAATGCCTCATCTGGAGGGAGGGGCGTTTTGAAGGCAAGAGAGAATTTTTTTAGTGCCAGCTTTAGCGACTCCCTCCTCCCAGAGGATCCTTCTCACACAAGACCCTGCAATAGCCCATCAGATGACAGGGCCTATTGTGCACATCCCTGATTTTGGCAGGCCACATGACTGCTTTGGACAGTGTGGTACAATGGAATAACACCATGCCGCTATGCACAGAGCTCTTAACGGGCCTGGCAGCCTCTCTTTCCTGCTTCTTGAATGTCAGCCGCCATCTAAAAGAGACCATTATGCTTAAAGAAGATGAACTAACTACATGGAGGGCCCGCCTTGGAAGAGATCCAACAGGCAGGTGACAGGCAATCAGACAGACAGGCGGACAGGCAGGAAGTTAGGAGTGATTCAGACAGACAGACAGACAGACAGATGACAGTGAGCACTGTAGCCCTGAGCAGAATTGGAAAAGGCCTTGTTTGTGTGAAGGGAGATTTAAAGACTTTCTTTGTGTGTGGATTTTAAGCATGAAAATGAAAAGAAAAACCTGTGGGGAGAAGGAGAGATCTAGGAGAGCATAAGTGAGGGCTTCTCTGTGAAACAGCCATCTTGGCAATCAGTCAGCCAGACCTGCAGGCCCAGCTGCCAGGCTTCAGGTCAGATTCAGGCGGCCCCAACAAGTGTTTCCTAAATCCCTGACTCGCGAAATCCAATGGTTTGTTTTAGGCTGCCAGTTGGGTCACATGTCAGGCAGCAGCAGATAGCTAGATCTCTGTTCCATTGTAAGCGGGAACACATGCGATTTTGTTCAGGTGGAATTCCAAGAGCTTTTTATTTGAAGTTTTCAGTCTCACAACTTTGGAATACTTCTTCACAAAACTCAATGCCACCAAATGACCCAAAAGTCAA
Source organism: Bramus lutescens (assembly GCA_001685075.1). Taxonomy (NCBI): domain Eukaryota; kingdom Metazoa; phylum Chordata; class Mammalia; order Rodentia; family Cricetidae; genus Bramus; species Bramus lutescens. The sequence goes on along the minus strand of LOEQ01005001.1, from coordinate 110,652 downwards.
TGTTCCCCTTGCTTATGTGCTGAGAACCAAACCGCATTGAGGAGCACCTGCGTGTGGACACTTGGGGCTGTTAACTAAGCAGATTCCTGCGCTTCCCTCCAAACCTGCTGAACATTGATCTACGAGAAGGCCTCAACACCTTACCTCAATGCCTCTTGACTGCAATGAGGCCACATTCTAGAAAAGCCATGATAACTTCAAAATGGCCTAAAGTGAAAATGTATGTAATATATCTGCTCTCCTGAACATAATAGCTTAGCAACAGGGAAGGCTGGGGCCTGTTTGAGGAGTCCTCTCACGATGTCATGGGCCTCACAGATTGCCTCTTGACTGACAATGGAATTACATTCAGGAAAACCTATCACAAGTTGAAAATAGCCTGAGTTGAAAGCGTATTTAATAAAACTGCCCTACTGAACGTGGAAGCTTAGCAACAAGATTTGTGAAGCACTGGGGGAGCCCCATCACTATAGAATGGGTGACTGCTGGCTGTCACTCTCTGCTATGGCTGCCCCGAATCATGAGCACACATCAGAGTATGTATTTCAATCCCAGGAAAAGATCCAAACTCGGAATCTGAAGTCTACTGAATATGTATCATTTTCACACCATCATAAAGTCAGCCCAAGTTGAACCAAGTGAGTCGGGGACTGTGTGCTTTTAAACCCCTCCCCCGTGCCATCTGACTTAATTACCCCTCCTAAGTTCTCCTAAGTCCTAATTGTCAAGGTAATTGCCAAAGGAATCCTGGAATCATTTTGGGAGCTGCCGATACACGGACCTGTTGACATCATGGTTTCATCTGTTTCAAAACACAGCAAATGCTGTTTGGTGCATGCGAATATGACAAACGTCCCTGTCCTTGCCTTCTTGGGCTCAGCAAACAATTTATCTGCGAAGCAACTGTGTGCTCAGACCTTGAGCCTACTGAGCTCTGTTTCTGAAGAAGGAAAAGCAGAAGTGAAATGCGAGTCAGCCTACCTCACCCAGGGATAAATGGTGGTGATGGCAATACCATAATGAAGAGAGTGATCCCCAACCTCCGGCCAATGCAGTCTGGCAAGGAAAAAGTCAGTTACATAAACAGTGTTTCCTATTATGTAGATGGGATCAGAGAGCTACAAAAGCAGCATTCTGCTCCCCTTACCACCTGAGGCCTGTGGATCTTGAGCAAGAGGAGGGCTGTATTTGCAAAGCAAATCTGACGGGAGCTTTTCATTGTCAATGAGAACTCCTTCCTCCAGGATGAACCTACCACAGTACACAGTCAAAGCCTTTCACAACAGACAGAGGGGAACAATGGCTTACAGAGATGCCCAGGGCCACACTTGTGCAATGAGGTTGGTACCAAACCCTTAATGACACAGATTAATTGTTCAGAGACTCCTTGTCAACAAGATGACACTCCACATTTCTGGTGCAGAAAGCAAATGCGGTGAGGAAAGAGATAATCCCCAGGTCACACAAAGCACACGCGCCCCCAACAGGCGTTCAGCATCCTCTGTGAAGTTACAAGTCTGTAGGGACTTTTTTTTTTCAGGACTGGAAGCTGTGGCTGGTAGGATTGGGCAAAGTTTGAAGCAGGAAAAGGCAACAAGAGGGAATCTTCATCCTCGTCTATGTGGGGCTGCTGATTTAGAAAACACGTGTGAATTTTTGCCTAATTAAAACCGGCAAGCCCATGTCTCCACCAGAATCAGTAGGCATGAAGTGAAGAGCGCATAACCGCAGCATTGGGGAAAGGCCTAATTCCCAGGTGTTGTGAGCTTGTAAGCATCACTCAGTCCAGAGGGCATAAGAGAGCACTGTGGCCAGTCAGCACCGAGAGCTGTACCTGCACCTGACCCAGCTGCCCATGCCCAAAGGACTCCATATCCTACCCCCGAGACTTGCTCAGCCGTGGTCGTTGCTGCTCAGCCTCATTCACGATAGCTAGGATGTCCATCAGCTCGCTTAGATGTCTATCTACAGAGGAATGAATAGCGAAGATGTGGTGCATTCATGCAGTGGAATTTTTCGTCAGCTATAAAGAAAATGAAATTATGCAATTTCCAAGAAATGGGTAGGCCTGCAAAGGAATACATTCAGCAAGGTTACTGCCACCCGGAAAGATAAAAAGATAAACACCTCACATTCCCCCTCATACGCAGACCTCAGCTTCAACATTTTATATATGTGTGTCTAGCTAAGACTGAGGGAGGGGAGATGCCAGAAAATAGAAGGGGACTGAAGGGGGCAAGAAATAGGCTTGAAGGGAGAGCGGCAGAGAGAGGAATAGCACACGTCTGACACAGGAGTGAGTGGGTGGGGTGGGGGATGGGGCCATGAAGGAGAAGAGAGGGGGTAAAGACAAAAAGGCTTTAAGGGAACACGACACAACACATGCTAATGTAAGGGTTTTTAACTGAAAAATTTAGATATATTAAATTGAGACTATTTTGTATGACGTTACTAGAGATCTAAAACTAAACTAAAAATAAGCACAAACTGGATAAAATATTTTTTAAGGTTCAAATGGCAATTTTGTTAGATATCTTATCACAACAAAAAAAAATCACACATCGAAAGCTCAACTCCCTATTTGACGAGGAAGGTTGGTTCTGGTTGGTGCTAAGTCCTCTCAGATGGACTGGAAGTGGTAGAATTTTAGCCCGAGTCAGCATTATTTGCCCAAATGCTTCCGTCTTCCCATGGCTCTGTTTCTTCACCAGCATGCTGCATTAGATTTAGTGACATGGAGAAAGCAGGTGCAGGCTGGTCACCATGGCACCCAAGCTTTGGAAAACTCACATATGTCACTTGAATGTGTGACTCTGTCTTCAGGAGCACATACCCATGTCGTAGGTGTACGCTGTCCTTGCCCTAAACATCCTTCTCCTTCGATGCCTGTGCTTAAATTTGTATTGAAATTTATCCTTTTTTTTCTTTCTTTTTTCTGGTTCGCTATTGTGTGTGGTTGTTTATTTGTTTGTTTGTTCTGAAATGCTCTCACAAAGCCTAAGCTAGCCTCCAAATCCCTATGTAGCTGAGATTGTGGCACCATGCCAGAACCCTAAAACTGTTTCTTTAAAAACTAACTGTGCTCTACAGTAATGGGGGGAAAACCTGCATCCGTAAAACTCTTAATGCTCTAAGAATCAAAGAGAAAGGAAAGGAAGGTGGGTCTGGGAAGAAAGGGAAGATGAAAGGAGGAATGGCTGAGTTGGGTGAGGTGCTGGAGGGTATCTAGCCTAGGAATGGCGTGATCCACACTTACCCTACTTCTAGACTGTCACAGACAGTAGTCGCACTTCAGAAGCGATGCTGCATGGGATACACAAGCCCCCAGTCTCCTCATTTGACCCAACACCCCCGCCTTGATGACTGGGCGAGAAAGTGAGAGCATAGACAGAAGTCAGGATGCCATGCCATGTGCACCAGCAGAAGTCCCGTGTCATCCAGACAATGAGCAGTCAGTGCAGAGAGGCGGGAAGCGCACGGCCTAACAATGCCTGAGGTGCCACATGGCAACCAAAGAGTCCCACCCATTGCTTGCTCCACAACCAGGCTCTGCTCCAGTATGAATATATCTCTCTTTCTCCCACTCACTGACCCCAGAAGTAAGAGCGCATTTGCCTTGAAGGATGATGATTTAAAAATAATAATAATAACAAATAACAAAACAGCCTCTCAGATTCCCAGGGGATACACAGCTCCGCATCCCATCACCCCCTGCTCCCTCCAGGTCTTGTCTCCCTGTTTAAAAGGACAACCAGCTTCTCAATGCTGGAAAGTGCCATTAAAGCAATCCCCCGCTGTGCCACCCGCAATACCAGAAAAAGATAACTGGTGGCCTTTTGCTTGCTCAGGCTAGGACAGGAGGTAGCCAAAGAAAATTCCCTTGCAGCTTTTCTGCCTGCCTAACAAGGAGCGACAGTGGGGTCTGCACGGCTGCTTCATTAGGACCACCAAAGAATTTTTATTAGCAACTTCATCATATTTAACTAGATCCTTGAGTAACACGGGGAAAATCTATGTCAGAGCGCTGTCAAGTCTCTGATGGATGCTTTCATTCTTGAAGTGTTATTATTGCTCTCCTTATGTGGTCAGGCTGCAATGGGGAGTTGGAGCTTATTACACTCACACCCCATCTGCTGCCATGCCCTGGAGCTAGGAGCCCGTGCTCTAGCCCCACACCAGTCTCCACGGTTACACGGTTCCGCTGAACAGACGGGAAGGACGGCTGGTTCCAGGAGGCTCTCTCCATTTCTTTGACCTTAGAAAGTCCTAAATTCTTCACAGGATACTGATTAGAAGCATCAAGGCCAATTGAAAAGAAATCAGTTTGCTTATAATCTGCAAGCCAGTGTCCTGATGCCTTGGTCTTTGCTGAGTGGACTCTACTCATTCAGCAGAAGCCATCAGAGTGACGACAGGACTATGGCAGTGATGTGCGCCACAGGCCAGCCCTGGAGAAGTCAGGAAAGAACAGGTCTTAAAGGTTGGGGATGTCTTCTGGAGCATCTGTGGCAGTTTGGATTTTTTTCAGGGATGGCTACACATCCCCCACACTCAATTGTTGGGGTCTTCTCACAATATGATATTAATATTTTTCAACAATGAAAAGCCAGATTCCTGGCCCTTTGAAAAATTAAGTCCTTTTAAACACACTGACGAGTCAGAATCCAATGGAGATGGTGCTTTGTAATTTCCAAAATTCCTTCCTTACAAAAAGTGATGTGGCTTCAGTTTAGAACACAATGTCTACTTCTGTCACCTCCTCCTTCCTTTTCCTCTTCCTCTTCCTTCTCTTCTTGCCAGCACCTCCTTCTCTTTCCTCCTCCTCCCTACCTCTCTCCCCTCCACCCCTCACCTTGCTTTCAGTACATGCTGTGGAGCCCTGAACTGACACTCAGGAAGCCTTCACAGACAAACCATATAAAGAGGGAAGACAGAGAAAGAGATGCCCAAAACCCCAGTCAGTCTCCCGCTGTTTGCCTCTCCCCAGCTCAAACACACACAGGAGCAAGCTTTCTGTTGATTCCAGTCTTTTCTCTATCCTAAAATCTGCCACAAAGAAGAGATGAGTTGTCCCCCTCCAAGCCCTGCCCAGGTGGTACACTTGAGAATAAAGTGGTAGCAATTCTGAGCCGCTAAGGGTAGGGTTTTTTTACCCAGTACTAGATGGCCGAAAGAATCCTATTCACTTCAGAGAGACCGCCATTATAACCCAGCTTCAGTGACAAATAGAATTGTTGGTCATTCCCAAAGCAGTGAAAACTTGCTCAGCCAGAAGAGTTTGTTCCCAGTGATTGTTTTTATAAATGATGAGTTCGGAATGCAGAACTAATTTTCTCCTATGGAAGAGCTATCTGGGTAAGCCAAGCAATAGAGAGGCCTGTTAAACTGGGGTCCACCTGTGAAATAGCTGTTCATACTAAGGGCCCCCAATAACGGAAATAAGGTTTCACCCTTTAGCTCTTCATGGATAAACTAAATCTCATGATTTTATTTTCATGTCTGTGTGTACTACTAGCACAGAAACTTTGATGTATTTCAAACAGTAAATGGCAAAATGTTTAATTTAAGACACTACTGTGCACTTTGGGAAAAGCCTGGTAGAAAATTTAGGACTTATATGTTTGTTGAGTAGGCTGGGTTAATTATGTATGGACCAAGAGAAAGGAAGCCATGTGCCTCCCAGCATGTCTTTGCCTTGTGGTAACTACACTGAAACGTAAGACTACAGTTTCACAATGCTTGCCCACAGGCCAGAACATCCTAGAGTACTAGGAATTTAGTGGCTGTACTCTCAGAACCAACCACTGCCCTCAGAATCAGCATCTGCATTTTTCTAAAGCTCCCCTTGAGAACATGTGTGTCCATCACAGCTGGGGAACCATTGCCTTAGGAGTCAGCCCCCCCACACACACACACACAATTGGTGTATTCTCACAGGGCTGACCTTGGGTGTGTCAGGTGCTGGCTCAAGAACAGTCATGTGACTCGGGCATAGTGTGCATACTGAGAGTCAGATGGAGGTTTTTGTTAGTCAGAGACAGGGGGAGGACTCCATCTTTGAGGTTGCTGAGCTGGTCAGATGAAAATGAATTGAGGCTGTAGATGGGTGCAGTAGTCAACGTGAGACCCACTCTTTCTACAGACACACAAACACACAAATATGTGAGAGGCTAGCATAGAAATCAGATGATGAAGATGGAGACAGTCAGCCTCATTACTAGAGAAGGAAATATGACTCAAAGTCATAGTTGTACTCCCTACCATCACCCCACAAAACCGTAAGCATCAGCTACATGGGGGCAAATCCTGCCCTAGAAAGCTTATACCATGAGATCCAAAATAGCATCCTGAAGACAGACCCTGCCAAAAACAGGAGGCAGCTCAATCACACATTTCTAGTGTGATTGAGTGTGTGAAGTATGATGAGGAGAAACCAAAGCTTCCTGCCTTCACAGGAGAGAAACAAAGAGTAGGGAGAGAGCCACTTGCTCTTGCATAGCAGAGAATAAACTTTGCGGGTGGCCACCAGGGAGGAAAACCAGCTTAAGAAGAAAGGCTATGTGCTACATGGAGCCAGAAGACAGACAGGGAGGTTCTTGACTTAGTGTGAGCAACTGCGAGCAGCCAAAGCACAGAAAATCCATTCTTGAAAGACTCTTGAGTTCCTATCACTTGCTGTCAAAAGGCCAAGTGCAGACAAAGCAGCGAAGATGCTCTCCTGACACCAACTCAATGCTGGGTAAAGAATATTTCAGGCTTCCAGATAGAAGAGCGCTTTTGTGTTTTTGTATTTTTTTCTTTGCAGAAGTGACAAGCTTGGCATAGTATGAGTTTGTTTTCTGTTGCTATAGCAAAGTGCATAAACACTTCTAAATACAAGTTTTATTTAGCTCACGTGTAGGAGGCTTAAAATGCAGAATCAGTCAGCTCCATCTGTCCGTCCTCTACTAAAGGCTCCCTCGATCCTGTCACTACACGGCAGGGACTCAGAAAGAGAAATAGAGACACGCAGAAGAGGCCAAGTATTTGAGGGGTCCTCTCTTCACAAGAACACACCGAAGGATAAGTAACCCCCTCCCCCAGGAGAGGACACTAATCTCTTCTGAGGGCAGTGCCCACAGTGATCTAATTACCTCACACTAGGCCCCATCTCTTGAAGTTCCCACCACTTCAGCATTGCCACTCTGAGGAACAAGTTTCCAGAATATGAACCCTGGGGCCCAGATGAGAGAAAGTACCTGTCACCCAAGTATGGGAACCTCAACTCAGATCCCCAACACCCACACAAAGACCTGGATGTGATGATCCATGTCTACAAACCCAGCACTAGAAATGGGGAGATAGGCGGAGCCCAACCAGCTGTTCTTGCCCAGTGAATGAGCTTCAAGTTTATTGAGAAATCCTGCCCCCCCCAAAAAAGGGTGGAGAGTGATCAAGGAGACACAGACATCACAGACATCAACATCCTGAGCTAACAAATATCAAATGTCCTCTTTTACTTTCTAAAAGAAAATGGTAAAGCATAGAGAAATTACAGAAATCCATACACTGCCCGTACTGCAACAGAAAGGAGAAAAAATGAAGAGCAGAGAATAAACTTCGTGGGTTGCTAGACCCGGAGAGATTTTAGTACTTGTGAGTCCCATGGGATTACAGTTAAATATTCTTTTTTGCTTTTTTTAGCAACCTTGAAAGTATGAGAATCAAAGAAGTAAAAGAACCATTTGTAGTCCAAGGACTAAACCTGCCACAGGGTGAATCTGTCCCACAGACCACGGTTTACCAAACCCTGCACAGCAGGAGACCACCAAACAGCAGGGATTGACATCTACTTCTAGGGAGTGCCTGCACCTTGACACTTCAGAATAAGTGCTGAGTGCATGAAGCTTCACTTTGTGCCCGAAGCTGCCCTAGTTGCTTCGGGCTGTGAGGACTCACGTGGGTGCGCTATATCAGCAAAGCCACGTGCAGTTCTAAGGACAGAATTGCAGATAGTGACGAGCGCTTAAATAAGTTCCAGGTGCACAGGCTGCAATGTTTTACATTTCACTGCACTTATCATCATGAATGGTTCTCTGTACCATAAAGCCAAACAAAAGGAGCATGTGCTTTGTAGAGGACGGTGTCACCTTCCTGCCACCTGTGAAGAGAAACCCAGTTTCACTCTCAAATCTTTGTACACTGGGGACCAGAATGATGGCTCAGTAGGTGAAGTGCTTGCCACGAAAGCATGAGAACCTAAATTAAAGCCCTAAAATCCCTGAGGAAAAAAAGGAGTTGGGTATGGAGGGAGACATGTGCTTATAATCTCAGCACTAGGGGTATAGGGAGACATTGGTCTCCCTGGGGCTCATATTCAGCCTAGACTTTCTGGCAAGTTCCAATTCAGTGAGAGACTGTCTCACAAAATAATATGGATGGTTCCTGAGGAACAACACCTGAGGTTGACCTCTGACCTCTACACATATGTACCCATGATTATACTCAAATATTATATATATACATATATATGAAAGAATGTATACATGAATCATTTGAATGTCATATGTGATACAGAACGTTACTGTGTGAGTGTGTCCAGTGCATTGTAGAGGTCAAGAATCCCTGAACCATGTCCACCAATGGCTGACAAGGGCTCCTACAGTCATTGCACCAACCACAAACACCCCATAAATTCTCATCTTCTCAGGTGAGATGTATCTACAGGCAGAGACAACGGCAGACAATTTTGCACAAATATTTTTAACATATACAGATTTCCCAAAGCCTTGGGAGAAGATAGGGAAGGGAGTGCCCCAGGTTTCGATGTTATTGACTTCCTATCCATCTGCCTCTGCTTGCAGCCAGGAGCTTCTAGTGCAAGCATGTGTGCTGTCCCTGCACAGACACCAGGTAACCCCAACAAAACATCGGTATAAACCCACGTGGGTCCACAGTCAGAACAAACTGCATAATATGGGGAACCCAGATGCAGAATGAGAACATGGAGTGACTGTCTAGAACCACTTAGACCATCAGGACAGCATAAGAGCACAGAGCAAGTTCAGGGAGTTCCTGGGCAGTGTCCCTGCATGACCCACGTAAGCCACCATCCTCCAAAGCCACACACAGAACAGCAGAACCACCTCAACCAGCTTGTGTTCTTAGCAAGAGCTTCACACATGCTGTTTTGTTTGACTTTAGCCCAGAACCTATCCTAGGCTGGAAGAACAGTGACGTTTACTGAAGACATGGGTTATAAATAGAAAGAGTGATGCAAACGTGAACAGGTATTCCCACTGGCTACCCTGGTCCTGGGCTGTGACTCTGCAACTCTGAAGCCTTCTGGTTCTTTGTCCTCGTATTAGGCAGCTAGGTGGGCCCTACAAAAAGGCTTTTCTAAGTCTGGTACAAACGTTAGCACACCTAGGTCCAGCTTTTCATCATGAGACCTGAGTTTCATGAAATGGCACAAGGTAATTTGCAATGAGTTTTCGAACTATGGCTCAGTTAAAAGGGGAAGCTTAGGGGCTGGAGAGATGGCTCAGAGGTTAAGAGCATTGCCTGCTCTTCCAAAAGTCCTGAGTTCAATTCCCAGCAACTACATGGTAGCTCACAACCATCTGTAATGGGGTCTGGTGCCCTCTACTGGCCTGCAGGCATACNNNNGCCTGCAGGCATACACACAGAATATTGTATGCATAATAAATAAATAAATATTTTTTTAAAAAGGGGGGGAAGCTTAGCTCATTCTTGCCCAAAGCACTTTTTTATATACATATTCCCAAGGGAATGAGAAGAATTAGGCAATTCTGGCACAGAAAATGGAGACCCACATGATGATATCATGGTTTGGCCAAACTACACACCAATCTGCATTTAAAGACATAGCCTGGGCTGGACAGATTATTGCTCAGCTGTTAAGAGCTTAAGTGGCTGCTTCTCCACAAGACCCTGGTTCTGTTCCCAGCACTCACGTGGTGGCTCAAAGTTGTCCGTAACTCTAGTTCTAGGAGATCTGTCACCCTCTTCTGCTTCCTGCAGACCAGGAATGCATGAGATGCATATACACACATGCACGCAAACACTCATATACATAAAATAGAAATGAATAAACCTTGAAGAAAAAGACAGAGTCCATGTGTGTTTAAATGGGCTGCAAAGCAGGTAAGGAGGAAAGTTTAGAAGGGATCTGGGACTTGCCCTATCAAACTAAAATCTGCTGCAAGCATCCTAGTTTGGAATTTTCCAGAAATTGAATTTTTCTATTCTGGGTATACTTGTACTAGGCATTTCGGTAGCAAGTTGTCACTTTAAGCGCAGCTCATTCCGTGTGGTTTTAATGCAAATGAGTTCCACTATGATGACTATTCTCGGTGCCAGCTTGAATTAAGTAAAACCCAAGTGGCTGGGTATACCTGTGAGGGAATTTTTCTTAATAAATCTTTTGAGGCGGGAAGATACACCTTTAATCTGGGCCACACCTTCTGGTGACAGACTATATAAAGTACATGAAAGGAGGAAGCTTTTGCCCCTTGCCCGCTGTCTCTCACTCTCACTAGCCAGTGCATTCCCTCACTAGCATTAGAGCCTACTTCTTCAGGATTTCAGTACATACTGAAGACCAGCTGAGACATTCAGCCCCATGAACTAAACAACTCCTGAAGTCTTGGACCTTCTGTTGGTAGATAGCCATTGTAACAGTTCCTCGGACCTTAACACAACCAATGCAAAATGGAGGAAACATCCAGGCCTTAGAACCCAGCAGGTAGGCAGCAACACCTGCCAAAAATGAACACAGCAGGCCAGGCGATGGGGCACATGCCTTTAATCCCAGGACAGAGGCAGGGGGATCTCAGTGAAGTCAAGGCCAG
>LOEQ01005001.1:66828-84990 GCA_001685075.1 Bramus lutescens | reverse complement strand
TGTGTGTGTGTGTAGCCCTAACTAGCCCAACACTCACTGTGTAGACCAGGCAGGCCTTGAGTTTGTGATGACCTCCCCCTCTGCCTTCCCTGTGCTGAACTGCAAGTCCAGCTCAAACACCGTATTATAAGCCAATGAACTGTAGTATTGGTACTGGGGGTGGCATTTTTCTTCACACTTTGGTTCTAGAGTTTCAGTCCTTTGCCCTAATTCACATCAGAGTCAAGGTGGGAATCTCTTTTTGCAAAATGCTACCATTCAGTTTCTCAGCGGATCATTAGAATACTATCAAATACTGTCCCTACACAGAGCTGGGGAAATTACATGAAGACCAGGATTCCAGTCCCATGAACTCACCTCATCCAGAAGCGGGGGTACCAGATCCCTGGGGTTTTCTCGGCAGTCAGTCTCACTGAGCCAGGGTGTTCCTTCAGTGAGAGACACTTCATCAAAAATAAGGAGACTGAGAAAGACATCCGGCATTGGCTGTTGATCTCCACATGCAAGGACACACCTAAACACGTATACCTGCACACATATACAGACATAAACATAGAAAAAGGCCCTGGAGTCTTTAGAAAGCCAAAAGAGGAATGTATACTGAAATGTTGACCTATATAATTATGAGCTAAGACTTCTTTTTCTATCTGGGGATTGAACCCAGGGCTTTGCATATGTTAGGCAATCATTCCACCACTGAGCCCACATTCCCATTCCAAAATTAAAAACTCTCATGCAACTGCAAAGTGAAAGAACAAAAAAAAAAGGATAATTTCAGGAAAATTGAATGTTTGACCTGCTAGAAGAAACCAACGTCTTAGCAGCATGATCCAGGCATGTAGTACTTACCAGCACAGGAAGGGGGAACTCTACCCAAAACTGGGGATACATGCTAATTCAAAACCCTCTGCATAGGAGATTACTAAAAGTAAAATATAGTTGTACCTATTAACAGCATGGTCATACAGAGGTGCATCACAAGGTCGTTCTATCATGGCCCAATGGTCAGAGAGTGCAGGGACACAAACTTAGGTGATACACGGCAGTCATAGGATGCTGCCTTTCGGTGCAGGTAAGAGATGCTGTGGTGAGATGTCATGGCTCTTGCGGGAATTGCAGTGTGCCTTCTTACAGCCAACTTTCTAAAAGTAGAAGTGATGTTAAAGGTTTAGTGTATTAAAAGCAGAATAATCCAGGCATCACAGTCCTTTAACCCCATCACTCCAGAAGCAAAATCTAGCAGATCTCTGAGAATCTGAGGCCAGCCTGGTCTACGTGGAGAGTTCCAGGACAGCCAGAGCCACATAGTGAGCTCCTGTCTCATAAATAAGTAAACAGCCCTCTGCATCCCCACTTGCACGCTGGAGGTAAGTGCCTAGCAGCAGACATTCCTCTCTAGGCATAATCCTCAGTTCAAGGGGTTTTGGTGATAAGGGATTAAAATGTCTCCAGCACACAGAGAGAAATTAATTAGCACCCACCAAATGGACGACTATTTCATTCGCTGCATGCATTGATATTTTGCTTTTGTCACAGCTCGACAAACATGGAGCCACATCTCTGTAAAAATTAGTTCTATGCCACGGTTCCTCCTGGAGCTATAAAGATGCCCCCCTTGGGCTGTTGCTTGCAGTATTTACATTCATTTTTTACTGAATTATCAAGTGAAAATCCAATTGTTCCTAATGGTGCTCACTATGTTTCCCATTCTCATATATGAAAGGGTTTATTATCCATTTGTAGTAATTAAGACATGAGTGTTATATAGATCCATAAAAATCTTTCATTAAACCATTGAAGAGCTTTTCATCAAAATCATCATGTCCAAATATTTACTTAAAAATAAAATCCAAATTAATTTGAAGCGCTCCTCGCTGACACGGACACCAAAACCAAAAATGCTGTGGGACACTGTAGGTAGGAGTAGTGAGTGTCTGGAGAGATTTCAAATATTTTCTGGCAGAACAGGAAGCAACCCTAAGTAGCAGTCCATCGTGGCTGGCTATAAAGAAATGAAGTAATTAACCGTAGGAAATAATTCACCAAGATGCTAACAGTTTAATAACACTGAAGTATTTGCAGTTCAGCATTATCGTTTCTAAATGGTTTCATAATTGTTTTAGATTTGCAAAAGGTGCTAATACAAGAATGAAATAAAGAGCAACATAGGATTTTGTGGTTGATACGATCAGTTGAACGTGTTGTGAGATATGGGGGCTGGATGGGGGGAGATTTAGAAGGCAGCTCTCTGCAGAGCAGTGAAAACTCTCAAGCCTCCTAAAGCTCGCATGCTCTCCCACCAGAGGGAGAAGGGAGAAGCCCAACAGAAGTCTTTCAGAAAGAGAAAGAAACCCCACATTGCTATCTAGAGGCTGTTTACAGAGCCACCGCTGAGGAAACAAAACATGTTGAGTGAAATATGGGTGGAAAACTACCCACTCTATACCACCTGGGATGAAGATTTTATTAGAATGACGTCCTTCAGTGTGGCGGTGCACAGCTTTAACCCCAGCGCTCAGGAAGCAGAGGGAGGTGGGTCTCTGGGAGTTCGAGGCCAGCCTGGTCTGAATATCGAGTTCTATGCCAGCTAGGGATACATAGAGAAAGAGACACCCTATCTCAGGAAAGCAAAACAGAAGACGTTCTTTATAATGATGCATTTTTTAAAATAAAAAGAGCTCTACTTATTCGTCAAAATGTTCTGGCCCACAGCAGCCTTTCTGTACTTTGCACCATAGACCTTGGGAAGGAAGCAAGGATCATTTCCACTTTCTACCTAACACCAGTAATGTTCCTCTTACAGGGCTCCCAGGATAGACATGGGGCTCAGGAGTTCACATAAACATTTAATTTTAATATCCTCTCTTAATTTATTGAAGTCTTTGGCAACATCTCCAATGAGACTGAAGACTGAGAAATGCCATAGGGCTCTCTTTTGTGACTGCATTTATGAACATATTGGCACCAATTAACATAACTTCAATTGACACAAGTTAATGAGAACCAATAATAATTGTCATCATCAGATGGATATTATATGGGAGCCAAATAAAAGCCAACATGGCCCTGCAGAGTACCCCAGGACAAGGTTTCCTGGTAGTATGTATAGACAGACATTCGGAGAGAAATGAGTCACATCCCAGGCTATAGATTCCAGTTACAGCAAACCAAGCAACAATTCACCCCCCGATAGCCAACCCCACATTCCCATCATGAGTATCCATTTAATTTCACCAAAATAACTTCATTTTGACTTTTCAATTAACATTATAAGTTTGCAATTCAGTGGGTTCACTGCTTTGTTTAGACATAGCTTACAAATGTGTGCTGATATTACAGTTGTATGGGGACGTGTGCACTAACATCTAAAGTAGGATTTCCCAGGCACAGCACTATTAACATCTGGGGCTGCATAACTGTCTGCGGTGGGGAATGCCCAGTGCATCATGGGATAGCCAGCAGCAGCCCTGGCTTCTGGTCACTAGATGTCCACAGCACACACCCCAAGCTACTCCTACTTGTAACAGCCAACCATGTCTCCAGACTTTGCCAAAGACCTGCTGAGGAACAAAATACATCCCCGTCTTAAACCACTAAGCTGGACCATGAGCCTGAATCCAAGCAGGAACTAGAGGAAACCTTCAGATTAGGAATGAAGAAGTGTTTAATGTGGAGATGATATACAAATGTTGGGGGGTTGGAAAGATGTGAGAGTAAGAGAGCATGTTAGAGATTTGGGAGGCTATGGAGAAGAAGGAGGTGGATTGTGAGAGCACACACTGCAGAGCCAAAAACAACTTTGTCAGCAAGCGGCACTGTAGAAAAGAATGCTCTGGATTCACCCCTGTCCAGATAAAGAGCTCTCCCCATAGGCTAACAAACCAGAAGCCAGAAGACAAGAAGACCCAGCCATAGGCTTCAGATGGGCCAGTCTCCCAGAGCACAGGGCAAAGTAAAGGCAACAGCTGTAATATCAGACAGGTGAGTGGGCAAACAGCAAACATGCCCTCTGACTCTGAGAACCCAAGGAACAATAAAATCTAAAAATCAACTCTAAAGTCCACAAGTTGAGTTTCATTTAAATGTAGCTTACCTGTGTATACGTCATCCAAGTTGGTAAAATTGGGTCCTAGAACCTTTTTACAGTTCCTAAAAGAACTAACCACCACCCTCCCTGGCCACTTACAGTTGGTTCATGGACTCAACAAATGTGTATTTAGTGCCTACCGGGTTCACAGAACTGAAGTGTGCCTAAGCAGCTAAAGATTGGACCGATCATACAAAGTATCACATGAGCATCATGTCCTATAGGGAGACAACTAAGGCACATGAATCAAAAAGAATGCTCTAGCCAACGTCAGCTTGAGGACAGTGACACTGAAATGACTTCAATATTGGTGATTCATGACCAGTCTTCTCACACAGGGTGTCCCTGTAGCTGCTTTTTGTCTGTTTTGTTTTGTTTGTCAACTTGACACAAGCTAGAGTCATCTGAAAAAAGGGAACCCCATTTGAGATAATACTTCCATAAGATTGGCCCTGTAGGCAAACATGGGGAGCATTTTCTTAATTGGTGAGTGATGTCAGAGGGCCCAGCCCATTGTGGGTGGTGCTACCTTTGGCAGGTGGTCCTGGGTGCTCTAAGAAAGCAGGCTGAGAAACTCATGAGGAGCAAGCCCGTAAACAGTGTCTCTTCATGACTTCTGCCTCAGTTCCAGTCCTGAGTTCCTATTCTGCTTCCTTCAGTGATGGACTGTGGCCTATGAGTTTTGAACTGGAAATAAACCCTTGGCTACACCAGGCTGCTTTTGGTCGTGGTACTTTACTATAGGAATGAAGACCCTAACTATGACACATGGCTTTGTCGTCATCTATCCAGTTGGGTCTGAGATTAGCAGCACACGTGGTCCACATGTCACTGGGGTATTCCTCTCTGTTAAAGCTCCCCAAGAGGAGAGGGGCTAAATAATTTCCTTACAGACACCACCCCTCTCCACTTAGAAGGAGCAGTAATGAGAAAGGACCAGTCAACATGCAATGGGCCACCAACACACTGAACAAGGACAATAGAAGTCTTGCCAAGCACAATGGTGGCATGGACCACTAGCTCTTTCTAGTAACTTGGGGCCACCTGCTGGCCAGCCTGCCTAGGTTCTGATTTCCATGTCCTAGTTTTTCTTCATTCAATTAAACATGGAGATCAAAATCGTAGGAATCCCAAAGACCACACGCAGAAAGGGAGAAAAGTGCCCATGCTGTAAACTCACCTGAGCCCATCAGCCGCTCCACTTTCTCTAGTTGGGGCAGGAAAGTAGTATTGGTAAAAGTCAGCAATTAGAGGTGGGGGGGCGAGTGGCTCAGGGTTGCTTCTCTGTTTATGCGATCACTTCTCAGAGCAGGTAGACCCAAAATAACCAGGTAAGGCTCTGGACAATCTTGCTTTCTTGTCCTTGGGATCACCAACGAGAAATTTCGATGAGAAAGAACATCACGTCCTTACGCTCAGTCCCTTATGCTAGAACAACAGGCAGCCTTTAGAAAGTGCCAAACTCCCCGGCCCCAAGGCATGTGCTCCGCTGGTCTCGGGCACTCAAGAGAGACTGCAGGTGACAATATGGTGAACCAGAAAGCACAGTATCTTATTGCTGAAGGCCTGAACCACGCAGGATGGTTCTCCAGAAAAACAGAGAGATAGGAAAGAGACAAAAGCAGAGAGGGAGAGAGGTGGGGAGGAGGGGAGGAAACTGAGACTTGATGTTAAGGAATTGACTCATACATGTGTGGAGGCTAACAAATCTAAAATCCACAGTACAGTCCAGCAAGCTTGAGGTTCAAAGAGAGGGAATGTTGCATTTGGAATCCAAAAGCAACTGACTAGCAGAGTCCCCTCTTCTACTGGGAGGCAAGAACACTTCAGCTGATTGAATGAGGCCCGTCTGCAATAGAAGGGCCATCCACTGTACTCAGAGTTTGGTTAAAATGTCAAACTCCTCTTTTTAAAGAAATACCTTCATCTAAAATAACGCTTGGCCAAATATCTGAGCACCGTGGCCTGGCCACGCTAATATGCAAATCATCACAGCAATGTGGAGACCACAGGAAGTGTGAGGTTTTGTGAACTACAAGGCCAACTGACAAGAGCCTTGTAGCTTTGGCATGACTCTCCTAAAATGCTCTCAGGGCACCTGCTACCCTGAGAAAGCCATGCTGTAAGGAAGCCCCAAGGCAGTCAAATGAAGAGGCCATGTGAAGAAAGGTATGCCCGACCTATCCCCCGTTGTGCCAGCCAACCAAGCTTAGGTGCAAGACACGAGGGAAGGAATCCCTCTCAAGTGCCAGGCCCTAAGGAGGCTTCTGAGGCTTCTAGCCCCAGCTGCAACAACACACAATACTCCCAGTGAGAGTTGGCCAGCTTGGCCATTTGCCCCACAGATCTGTGACCAATCTTCACGGACTGTATTCCAAGCCACTAAACTTGAGGGCAGTATTGTACAGCAATAAGCAAACAGACAGGGACGCATGGAATGTTAACTAATGGCTCCTAAGGTATGCGTTATTTTTAACTTCACACATATGCGCACTGTCTACACCACAATATTTTAAGAACATGACAGCCAAGATAACCCCGCTGCCACAATCTCTCTTTCCATATTTAGCCCAGTTCGCTCCTTGTATCCGCTCCTAACAGGTTCAGGATGCGGAAGGAGAGGAGGGACATTAAGTAAGACCCCTTATCCGCCATGAAAACCCACACATCTCCTCCAGGCAAGCAATTCAGTGTTTGCTGGTTTCTGCCAGCTAAAGGCGGGTATGGTTGTAGTGCGGAGGACAGGACACCACCAGTGTGATGCCTTGAGCAACGATGAAAAAATGAGTCCCTGAACCCTTTGCATTCGGTGGTAACAGGAGAGTGTCCAAGAGTTCTTTCCTCAGGGTGGAGGTGATCCTGAGAGGAGCCCCCTAGTCGGGGTGCACAGAGAAACCAGACGTCATGATTTTTCTGTCTCCTGGATTGAGCTCTCCCTACCTGGTTCTATATTTGATGGCTGTCCTCCNTGGGCCTGTGTGAGTCCCTCTTAGACCCAATCTGGAAAGCTGCTCCGGGTCAATGAAATGGTGGTGCAGACTGACAATCTAACAGATTAATCAGTGCAACGGAGTGACCCTCCAGTCACAATTTAAATTTGTTTTTGAGGAAGAAGCTGACGGCTGCTTCTCTGAAGAGCAGGGTTACTAACTCACTGGCTCTCAGAAGGAGCGATATTCAAATTCTTTAACAGCTGCATGGAAGGCCTGAGCAGCAGCAGGCAGACATGTAAGGGGAGGGGGTGAATGGGCGTAGAGACTCCCCGAGAAAGGGAGCTGCTTCCCCACCCCAGGCAATGGCAGTTCTGGGAATGGAAGCCTTACCACTACCAGAAATATAGAATTTTCCCCCAAAGAGGCTCTAATGGGATTTCTTTATGAAATCCCTCAGTATAAATGTTAGCAATTAATTTGAATTTTTGCCCCAGAAAATAGATCTTTGTATGTGCTATGATATGAACATTTGGGATCTCTATGTTGAAATTCTCAGTCTCTTGCCAGACATCGTAGAACAGCCTGTACTCTTAGGTACTCAAGGGGTTGAGGCAGGGGACTAACAAGAAGACTCATCGAGTAAGGCTGCTTGCTCTCAAGACTGACCCCCTTAGTTCAATCCCTGAGGTCCACATGGTGAAAGGAGAAAACCAAATATCATAAGTCATACTCAGACCTCCACATGGGCTCTGTGACATGTGCACAGTCTTACACATAAACACATGCACACGCACACACACATGCACACACACACACAATAAAAGGTTCAAAAGCAAGAAGAAAGAAAAATAGGGTGGGGCTATAACTTGGGGTAGAGCACTGAGTGCTGGTATTCAGGAAGCCTGGGATTCAACCCCAGTACTGCAAAGGAAAGGAAAAAGACAGAAAGACAGCCAGGAGGAAGGGAGGGAATCTCTCTCTCTCTCTCTCTCTCTCTCTCTCTCTCTCTCAGTCCCTTCTCCTTTCCCTGAAGATACAGTAGCAGGATGTGTGGCTTTGGGAAGGTGATTGTGAACATGTCACTCCCATGAGTAGAATCAGGCCCATACAAAACCAACACTTGCCACTTCCCCTCACAGTACACAGCAAGAAGACAGCAGCCTGCAGCTAGTTCAGCCTGCAGCCAGTTCAGCCTGCAGCTAGATATGCTGAGGCCTCTCTAGCTGCAGGCTGTTGCTTCTTGGTGTGTTCTCCTGAGGGGAAGTTACCCTACTTCCAAATTTCTAGCCTCTCAAACAGTGAGCAGCATATTTCTGTTGTCTCTGGGCCTCCCTGTCTCCGGCACTGTGTTATAATAGCCACAGCTAAGAATGACTAAGGCCCAGGCTACAGTAGCTAGAGACTCAATGTCTATAATGCTACCTCCATTCTTCATGGAAGTTTTTAAGGCAAAGTGGGAAATTCCTTGAAGAAAACAGGGCAATCCCCATTTAGATACCCAGAGGCAGTCACAGTTTGAGAGAATGAGACTGGCTGTCCCTCCCTCTTGCTGCAGAACATTCAGGAGAGTAAACCAAATGAACTATGGACTCCAGAAACTTCCTGAGTGAAGGGGGTCCCAAATTCTCCTCCCTCAAAAGTCAAAATTGGAGAAAGCAGTCTGGGAAGACTGTGATGGGCCAGGTGGGTTCTACTAACAAAATTCTTCACAGAGAATGCTAAACTGGTGGGCAGCACCGGGCTGTAATGCTCTCTAATTACAACCCTCAGCATTTATGTTTTGGGGAGGGAAGCAGAGGCAGGAGGAGCTCTGTGAGTTTGAGGTCAGCCTGGTCTACATAGTGAGTTTCAGGCCACCCATGCCTATAGAGGAAGACTCTGACTCAAAAAGAAGGAGGAGGAAGAAGTTGTTGGTGGTGGTACAGCCCATCCCTCCTGGTGATATGTTGGACAAACTTGCCACAAATGTTGCATTAGTGAATACAGAGAGCCATTGTGCCTAGGAAAAACAGGGTTAAGACCCTACAATGTTATGATCCAGTCATAACACTTTTATGAACTGATCAATACTTATCCTTATTTTACGTGTATTTCTGGCAAGGACAGCTTATCTTTGGCCAACTCTGACTGATAGTGGACAAGCCAGCAGAGCTACAGCTCAGGCCTGAACGTGGGCATCTCCATGGGGCACCTCACAGCCTGAACATTAGAGAGGACCTCAGCATGGGATGGCTTAGGAGCTGGCTTAACAGAAAAAAAAAGCCAATAAACAAATAATTCAAAAAAGCCACAAAGAAATTGGAAAAACATGCCTCTCCACAGACCGCAGAAGCGACATTGGTTACTCTATGTGTCCCTTTGTTCCACTTCATCTGGGAGCATTCCCACTGGGCAACTAAAATTTTCCACTATTGTCCACACTGATTTGGGGATTACAATAAATTTTAGCAAATAGAGTGAATTCATAAATACCCACTCTTTATATAATGGATATTGTAACCTACCTTCCTTTTAAAACTATTTTAATTTTCATTTTATTTTATGTATATGGGTATTTGTTCTACATGTACGTCTGTGCTCTTCATGTGTGCTTGGCACCCTTACATGTCAGAGGAGGCTGTTGGGTACCCAGAAACTCAACTTACAGATCATGAGCCAGCATGTGAGTGCTAGAAAACAAACTTGGTCATCTGGAAGAGAAGCCAGTCTTCTTAACCTCCAAGCCATCTCTCCAGGTCTATACCCTGCCTTCTGTGGGGAATTGTCTGGGAACCAAGATAAGACTCAGGAGCATGTTAGGACTCCAGACAGGCAAGTAGGCCACAGTAATTACAAAGCAAATGATGAGCTGCCACTTGCTCACACAGCAGTCACAACAGAGCTGGTATACATTACATGAAATAGCTCATGGGAATCACAGCAGCCAGAAGGTGCACAGTACATAATTCACTTCCAAGAGCCTCCACAGGGATGGTGCAACAAGAAGCAAGAGCCAGCTTGTCCAGCTTTAACTGACCAATTTGTTACTCACACTTAAAAAATAAATAAATAAATCATACTCAGTCCTGGGGTAAGAGCTCAGTTGGTAAAGTGTTTGCCATGCAAGCATAAGAACCTGGGTTCAGTCCCAGAGTCCATGTAAAACCATCTGTGTGGCATGCACTTGAAATCCCAACACTGGAGAGGGAAGTACTGGGTGCCTGGGACTCACTGGCCAGGCAGCCTAACCTACTCTGTGAGTTCCAAGCCAATGGGGACCCTGTGTTGGAAACCAAGGTGAACAGCACCTGAGGAACGATAGCCAAGGTTGGCCTCTGGGTTCCACATGCATACATACTCACATATAGGCATGTACACATACAAAGAGAAACAGACAGACAGGCAGACAGGCAGATACACACATACACACACACATACACACACACACACACTCACACACAGAGTCATGCCTAGAAGTGGTTAGAAGGGCTTCTCCAGTGCACAAGAGCTTCTTTATCTCTGTTTCCATCAACACTCAAGATTGGGTTCATTAGCATAATGAATGTCAAAAACAGAGTGGCTGGTAAAATTAATGGCTTATTTAAAGGCATAATGAATGTTCAAGAAAAACTTGGCAGGTAAGATCAAAGGCCTGTGGCTAAGATGTTAGAGGACTGTCCTCGCCCTTCAACAAAGGGTGAGAATCTGGGGGACTCTGCTGGATCTGCTCCCCTAGCTGCGGTACATGGATTGGTGCACGGGTCCACCTGCTGTTATGGAAGGGTTTGTGCTGCCTAGTTATGACCAAAGCAGTGTCCAGAATCAAACTTGCATGAAAGGTACTAGCCAGACCAGCTGAGGACAGCAGAGTGCTAAGAGTTTCTCCCACCAGCAGGGTGGGAAAGAGGCACTGTCCTTTACCTGTGACTGCTTGGTAAACAAATGTCCCAAGGTGTCGTGTGATTTCATCTGACCATGTGTTATTCTGCATTCCCTGATGGAGACAGTACAGCAGCAGCTAAGACACTCCCCCCTGTATCTTCTTCAGTACGTCCCCTCATCCACAGCTGAAGATCCTCCATAGTTAGGAAGATGCAGAGCTAGTGTTAGCTCTGGGACCATTCTCCAAGCCAAATGACGCTGCCTTCCCACCTAGAAGTAAGATACAACCTGAACTCACTGCTGCTTATATCAGTTTAGTGTAAACATACAGTCCCACATATCACAGTACACACATTGGCAGGAAAGGGTAAAATGAGTTTTGTGTGAGAGAGACAAAGAAAATGAACAAACCTCAATTATAGGAAACTTTCAAAACATAAACCCCAGACTCCACGCATCCTAATGCAATTTTTCAAGGTGGTGCATTGATTTTCTAATTAACTGCCACAGCAACAAAATATGCACATCAGCTAGCAAACATGACTGTAACATTATTAAAATATAAAGAAATGGCCTCCTTGGAATTAGGGAATTATAGTATTTTTGTTACTGTTCCTTCAGTCACAGAAGCAAATCCCCAGTCTCCAAGTGAACGTAAGCCATGGGGATGCCTACCTCTTCTTTAAAACCTTGATGTTCCAGCACGTGCCTGTTTTTCTAATTAATGTGATGGCCTAACTGTAATATGCAGAATAAACAACAAGTTAGAGTTTGAAAATAAAATCATATAGATTTTGACATTAAAAGTTGAGGAATTTGACAATACTCAGAGGCACTGATGTAGGCCCACATGAACATACATCAACCATCACAATACAAGCTCTCCTTAAGGACGGACCAGACTAGGTGGTATTGACATTCCAAATACAAATGGCTTCCATTTGTCTACAATGTGAACCTCCCAGCAATGTTACTAGTGAGCACAGCATATGTTCTAACTATTAAAGTGGAGTTCTTTTTTAAGTTTTGTCAGGATAGGGAGATGGCTCAATGGATGAAGTATTTCCCACAGAAGCATTCAGGCCCCAGAATCCGCATTTTAAAAGCTAAGTACAACCCCAACA
Source organism: Bramus lutescens (assembly GCA_001685075.1). Lineage (NCBI taxonomy): Eukaryota > Metazoa > Chordata > Mammalia > Rodentia > Cricetidae > Bramus > Bramus lutescens. Next base: position 72,985 of record LOEQ01005001.1, on the reverse strand, counting down.
CTGGGGAGGGAGAAACAGGCAGATCCCTAGGACTAACCAGCTAGCCCGTCTAGCTGCATTGGTGGGCTCCATCCATGGCAGCGAGAAATCCTGCCTCCAGGAACAAGGTGGACAGTGACTTGGAAGACATCCAAAGTTGACTTCTGACTTCCACATGCACGTGCACACACACTCATGCACACATACCAAGTTTGGTCGGTTTTGCCCATATATATGCCCAGCTTGGCATTTAGGACTTAAGTAGAATTCAGAGAAAGTAACTACTGTGTAGAACTGTACTATCCATAGTAGGTCACCTTACAGCTCTGTTTCTACCCACTCCATGCATCAGATTCTGCCTATCACTGTGTTTCACCAGGTCCCCTGAATGCCTCCCCCTTGGCAGCACTGCCCCCATCGTGATTGTCAGAAGATTTTCTTCCTGATCCCTTGACTGTCCCTGGGTCTAGGAGGCCCTAGGAGGCCAGTGACTCTAAGAATGAAACAAGGATCCCTTTGACCTCAAAAGTGAGGAAATTCCTTCTACTCCCACGGAGCCTGAGCTCCAACATGGGGAGGTCAAGACCAAATTGGTCTGAAAGCAGACTGGAAATCGATGATGTTATTAAGCTCTGAACCCTGCTCTACTCGTGCCTGCTGCCATGATATGTTTATAAAGTGCTGTGTTTATAGTAGAGCTCCTCTCCCTGACTGATTGTGAGTAAAAGTCCCAGCCAGAATCAAGTGCTATCCCATCTCAGAAATGCAACTGCGTTCTCCAGCACTGGCAAGTAGCCACAGGTTTCAAACCATTCCGACAGGGAAGAACAGGATGCTTTGATATGCTAAGTAGTGAACTCCAGTTTGTGGCCAAAGGTGCTGTGGGAACTCCTTCAGCCAATAGACTTTAAGATACCAGCTCACTTTGAGCGTGGTCTTACGTAGATGAAAAGCAGCTCTCTTGGCTGCTGGATTTGTTCGGTTCCTAGTGCACAGTATACCTTAAAGTTACAGGCTCCCTCAACCACACTGCAACCACACTTCTCCCTCAACCAGGGTTCTGACGGGAGAAGCACCACAGAACAACAGCCTCCTTGCAAGTCATGAGTAACTAGGGAACAGAGGAACAGGACTCTCCACATAGAATTGTGGCCAAGCCCATGACATACTGTAAAAGAAGGACTTTTCTGGGGTTGCAGAGATGGCTCAGAGGTTAAGAGCTCTTGCAGGCAGAGAACCCAAGTTCTATTCCCAGCATTCACCTCAGACAGCTAACAACTGCCTACAACTCCAGCTTCAGGGGATCTAATGACCTCTTCTGGCCTCTGCAAGAGCCCGTATGCACACACCCACACACAAGCACAAATATACACATGATTTTAAAAAAATAAATCTTTAAAAAGAAGAAGAGGAGGAGGGAAAAAAAGATGATGATGAGGAGGAGACTGCAAAGATTCCTACTCAGGTCAAAGACTAAGATCAAAGACTTGTTGCTCTGGTAGAGACTGGAGACCAGGACAATGATGGCGAGTCAGGGGAAAGCCACCATCTGTACAGGAAAAGAAAGCCTCGGTTCCCATCAGCATCCAAAAATAAGCACAGCGATGCAAATGAGACTAGAAAGAAGGGCAGAAAGAAATTAAGAGGAGCTTCTAAGTGTCGGTGGGTAGGGGCTCTCATGGAAGGGAACAGACTGAACACAGGTGGCAGACAGAACAGCTCCGTTGTAGAGTGCTTGCCTAACATGCACTACAACTTGGTCTCGTTCCTGGGTACCAAAAACAGGAAGAAGGGCCTAAAACGGAAAGGAAGAGAGGTGAATCAACAGCTCCTGGCACCACTAAGTTGGGGGAAATAGAAGCTTCCAGAAGGAGAAACAGTTTTCAGTGTCCCCAAGAAGCTAGAAAATCCTCACATTTCACAAGGTCGGGTGAGTAGCTCTTGGCATCTGTGAAGCAGCTGCCAGGCAGCCTTGGAGAGCCAGGAATGAGGAAGAGAAACGCGCACCTCCTAGGGAGGGTTGGGGGCAAATGATGAGGGGAAAAATGAATTTGAAGCAAGAAAACTGTGAGTAAAATGTAGGTTTTTTACAAAGTAAAATCAGTGTTCACAGAAGCAGAGAAGAGACACTCGGCGTGGAACTGGACAGTCTGTGAGCTCCTCCAAAGACAGACAGGAATCAGTTTTGGTAGGCACCTTTCTCAAAACCTTGCAGGGAAGATAGGTGATGTGAGGCCCACATGTCACCTTCGCTGTCACACATCTCTATCCAATGTAGCATCTTCAGCTCCGTTTGGCCATGGTCCCCAATCGCCACATAGCCCCAAGTCCACCTCAGCACACAGAGGGGAATCAACAGGATCCCCGAGAGGTTTGTGCTGTGGGTTTGGCACATGTATTTGCTGGTGAGTTACTGGGGGTGCCTCTATGTCCCCAGTGAACCCAGAGGTACACAATGCTTCAGGAATTCAAGAAGCCAGGATTACAAGCACCTGGAGGGGGACTATTTCTAGCACTGAGCGCTACTCAGAAGAAAAAAAAAAAAAACAGCTGACGGAATCCCTCCCCAGCATCTTAAACCGGCTTAAGGCTGACAGCCCAGCCTGACAATGACCAGTCAAGGCCTTGTCAAATCCATGAAAGAAAAAACCAACTATCTCCCCAGTAACAGGTGCCAACGATAGAATTTTAAATGTCGCTTCAAGTTCAAGAAATAAAGGAACCCTCTAATGATAAGGGAAAGATGGTTTTGTCAACCTGTGGGAAGGATGAAATTTAAAATTACACTCTGTTTCCTATGACAATTTTTGTGGTCTAATTTACAGAGTTGGTGAGAGTTGGCTCTTACTATTTTAAGCTCCTTCGGCGCGCACACACAGATCTGGTACTGGTTATGCATAATTCATTCAGTGGAACAGAAATGAGCTAAAGAAACTGGAGATGAAGTTTGAAATAAAGGTTAATTGCAAAGGGAAAAAAACTTGGACTTATTGAAGGAAAGAAGTAAAGAGAGCTGAAGTAGTTTCCAATAAACCAAAGTGGGTGCGTGGGAAGCTGGTTGTCCCTTCAGGAAGCAAGTGCTCTAACCCACTGAGAGATCTCTCCAGCCCAGGACTTGTGTTTTATATGGATGCATAGAACCACATAGTGTATATGACATAAAAGTGGGAGCAACACTATCTAGGGAACCAAAGCAGCTAAAAGAAGGAAGAAGAGAGAAGATGGGGATACTGGAGAAGAACTTGGTCTAAACACATTGCATATGTGTGTGGAAATGCCTTTGACCATGGCCACATGTTATGCAATAAATACAAGCCAATCAAAAAAACAAAGATGCCTCTCTCATTTCTTGAAAAACTCAAGTGAGTGAAATAAAAGATTACAGGTAACTTTGAATCCACTTTTATTTTTACTCCTCAAGTAATGTGTAGCCAGGAGGAGGACAGTTCTCCTTTCTAAATATGCACCCACCATCCATTCCCCAGATGCCCAGAAACCTCTTCCTTGAACCTCCCAGGAACCCTCACCAAGTTCTCCTTAAACAGGTAGCAACACAAGGTTTAAAGGAGTCAGAAGTCTTCCTAGTCAGCATAGCTGGTAAATCCAAAACTCCAATTACAAACCCTGCACTTCACTCTTCATAGTCCCTGCCCTGAGCTCAACAACTACAGCCAGCTCCACAGACATTCAGTCTCCCTGGGATGGTGTCTTGACACCTCAGCAGTCACAAGCATCCTTTGGCTATGCCTGATAAACAGGTATGCAACGAATTTAAAGTCACAAGGAGCCCACTTAGGTCAGTGGGGAAAGATGCCACATGGGTCTCTTCAAATGTCTCTTGGCCTTTTCCTAGCTGAAGGTCATGCAGCCATCAAAGGCTTCCTTAATCTTTCTCCATAAGCCTCAAATTTGTGCTTCATGGATAGACAAATCAAGTGATCCTATCCCTTGTGTCTTCAATCAAACCAGTTGGCCAAACGGTAGAGTTCTTCCATTGAGCCTTATTAAAATGGGGGAGTCCAGGAAACAGAAAGCCTTTTGAAGTTTGGTACAAACACGAGTAGATGCTGGTTCTCTCAGCTGGCCAGCCCATCTTCACTCTCTTTCCCTGGAGCAGACCTTGTATTAAAAGAGCCCACAGAGCTCTTTTATAGGGTCCTATAATTAAGGTGGAAATATAGAAAGCCCAGTGTAGGGAATAAAAACCACACTACATATGGTACTAGGGGCTGAACCTGAGGACTTTAGTGCGGTAGACAAGTGCTCTGCCATGAGCTGTATGCTCAGCAAAACCCACCTTATGAATTCAGCATCTTGTTATAGATGTAAACTCATCACTTTAACTTACACTGTCATTCTTTATTTTTTAGTAAGAGTCCATTCTTTTGTTTTGTTTAGGGGGGTTGTTTGTTTTGTTATGTTTTTGGTGACAGGGTCTCACTATGTAGCCCAAGCTGGTCTTGAACTTACGGAGATCTGCCTGCCTCTACCTCCCAAGTGCTTGGATTAAGGGCCTGTGCCACCCATCCTGCTATAAAAATCCACTCTTAAATATTTTAATTTTGCAAAAATAATTTAGACATATAAGTATTTTTTAAGATCCCAGCACAGCAGGACACATAATAAAAATAATACTTACATGCCATATCTCTTTCACTCTCAGAGGCAATTATTTTAAAGCATGTTCTTCCTACTTCTTCTGTGATTACCACCACATAATTTACTATTTTCTTTCCTCTTCTCCATACAGCCAAGGGATGTATGTAACATTGAGGGGCTGCTTGTCAGGGTTTCTTTCCTGCCCAGTTCCCACAGCCGTTTAGCCCCAAAGAAAATCACACAGAGAGTCTGCATTAAATATAAACTAATTGGCCCATTAGCTCAGGCTTCTTGTTAACTCTTGTAACTTATATTAACTCATTGTTCTTATCTATGTTAGCCACATGGCTCAGTACCTTTTTCAGAGGAGTAGGTCACATCCTGCTTCTTCGGTGATGTGGGCAGGACTTGTGAAGGATGGTCTTCCTCCTTCCCAGCATTCTCCTGTTCTCATCGCTCCGCCTCTACTTCCTATCTGGTTGACCCACCCATATTTCCTGCCTGGCCAATCAGCGTTTATTTAAAACATGTTTGACAGAATACAGACAATTCTCCCACAACACTACCCCCTCTTTTTATTTTTTTAAAACAAAGGAAAATATCCATAGTCCATTTTTTGGGAATGTGGGCATAGTTAAGGTCCGATGAAGGTCGACCAACCCCCATGACTATTAGAATACCGGACCTAAGGAAAATTTAGAATTATGATCAAGTCCTGACTGGAATATCCTGTGAGCCTTGATCATCTCAGGCAACAGTCTTGAACTTGTTCTGGATGAAGAACTCAAAAATCTGGGCCATCTGTTCTGACCAGAGATTTCTCAGGTGGTCTTCCTTGATAAAAGCTGATTTTTCTTAACTCAGAATGAATCCACAGTCTCTCATTTCCAATGGAAACAAAAGCAAAAATCTCTTCTCCAAATTTTGAAATCAAGGTATTTTCAAAATACCTATCTTGGATTAGTTTAGCAGCATCTATAAACAAATATCTTTTTAGCAGCTGTTGCTCCTTCCTCAGCATTCAAACAATTCAAAGCGAACATAATAATATATAGTATCAAGATTCTCTGTGTATTTTGGATCTTTATGCGGCTTTGTTTTAACCTCTATTTCTTTTATTTTTACTTTTTGGCTTTTTGAGTTTTTTTTTTGTGTGTGTGTGTGTGTATCTTAGGCTGTCCTGGAACTTCCTCTGTAAACCAGGCTGTCCTTGACCTCATAGAGATCTGCCTGCTTCTGCCTCCCAAGTGCTGGGATTAAAGGCATACGCTACCACACCTTGAAGTCACAGAGGTCAGTCTACTTCTGTCTCCCAAATGTTGGGATTAAAAGTGTGTACCACCACACTGAACTACTCTCTTTCTTTTTTATTTTAAGATTTTAACCTATTTTTTCTCTCCCAAGCCAGCATATATTTTTAACCATTTAGAGGTTTTTTTTCTTTGAATCTCTTTACTGTATATCTCTCTTTTTCTGACTACATGAATCTTTAATTTGCCAAGCAATATGAGTAGGAGCAAAGCCGTGGCTTTGATGGCTGGATCCAGCCCATTCCTTAGCTTTCTGCGATTCCAGCCTC
>LOEQ01005001.1:32221-50181 GCA_001685075.1 Bramus lutescens | reverse complement strand
TTCAAAGATTTAAAGTTCTTGTCATACAGGTATTCCACTTGTTTGGTTAGAGTTGCTCCAAGATATTTTTATATTATTTTTAGCTATTGTGAAGGGCGATGTTTCTCTAATTTCTTTCATAGCCTGTTTATCATCTGTGTACAGGAAGGCTACTGAAGTATACTGCTACATTACTGAAAGCATTTATGAGTTGCAGAAGTTCCTTGGTAGAATTTTGGGGGTCACTTATGTAAACTATCATATCATCAGCAAATAGTGAGAGTTTGACATCTTCTTTTCCAATTTGTATCCCCTTGGTCTCCTTTTGTTGTCTTATTGCTCTAGCTAGGACCTCGAAGACTATATTGAATAGATATGAAGAGAGTGGACACCCTTGTCTTGTTCCTGATTTTAGTGGGAGCACTTTGAGTTTCTCTCCATTTAGTTTGATGTTGGCTGTTGGCTTGCTGTATATTGCCTTGGTTGTATTCAGGTATGTTCCTTGTATCCCTGCTCTCTCCAAAACCTTTATCATGAAGGGATGCTGTATTTTGTGGAAGGCTTTTTCATCATCTAATGAAATGATCATGTGGGTTTTTGTTTCGGGGGGAGTTGTTATTTTTGTTTGTTTGGTTGGTTGGTTGGTTTTTTTTAGTTGTTTTTTGTTTGTTTGTTTGTTTGGATAACCCCATTTCAAACAAAAAACCAGTAAGAAAATTTTGGCAATCTGAGATAAACTTATTAAAACAAACTAGACAATTAAATTATGGATTTTAGAAAAGGATGAAGAGGGGGCTAGAAAGATGGTTCAGCAGTTAAGAGCACTGACTGCTCTTCTAGAGGGCTTGGGTTCAAGTCCCAGTACCCACATGGTAACTATCAACCATCTGTAACTTCAGTCTCAAGGAATCTGACACCCTCTTCTGGGCTCTATGGGCAATATATGTGTGTGGTGCACAGACATTCATGCAGACAAGACACCCATACATGTAAAGTGGAAATAAGTAAATCTCAAAAATAATTTTTAAAAGGATGAAGTGGCAAGACCCACTGTACTTGTCACTGAGGAAGAGTACATATACAGTACAAATCCATATGGTGGTGGTGAACAGAGAGACACACAGATCAGCAGGACAAAATAAACAGCACAGGAGGAACTGTGAAAATATGACATGCTGATTTCCTACAGAGTTCAAAGTCAGCTCCTGGAGGAAGGGTGAATGGCCTCTCCACTGAGAGGTGCTGGAGCAAATAATGTTCACATGGAAAAATAAAAAGATAGACCTGACTCTTACACATTACTCAAAAGTCAGCTCAAAATGCATCATGAATTGAGAGTAGAAAACACAACCATGGACATTCAGAAGCTACAAAGAAGAAAGTCTCCAAGATTTAGGGCTGGGCCATGAGCTATGTGATTTGCTACCAAAAGCAAGATCCAGGACAAACTAGAAAACAGGTTATTATCTGAATAAGGGGACAGAAAGATAAGCCACAATCTAGAAGACAATAAAGATGACAAAAGATACATAGATTATATAAATATCTCTTAAGCCAGAAGACTAAGAACAAATGTGATTAAAAAAACTGAGCATGAGCTGCGTGCACGCCTTTAATCTCAGCACTCAGGAGGCAAAGACAGGTGGAACTCTGTGAGTTCAAGACCAGCCTGGACTACATAGACACTTCCAGGACAGCTAGAGCCATAGAGTGAGTCCCTGTCTCAAAAAAAAAAAGTGGTCACAGACTTGGGATATAGCTCAGTGAACAAGCACTTGTATAATATACACTAAGTCCTGGATTTATTCCCCAGCACTGCATAAAATATTAATGTAAAAAATGGACAAATTATGAAAAGGAATGTCTATTTGCTGCAAAAGAACATTTGAAGATTGTCCATGTGATCAGTCATCAGGACAACATAATTCAAGACTTTGAAAATAAAGCGTAGTGACAACTAAATGCTGGCCAGATTAAAACTAGACCATTCATCCACTGCAAGTAGGAATACAAGCAGCTCCCATACAACCCAGCATCACACTCTTCCATTTATCCCAATAAAAGATCATTTATAGCCACACAAAATCATGAATGCAACAAAAGTAGCTATTACTTGTAACATCCTCAAACGGGAAATAATCCGTATATTTTTAAGTCAAAGAATGTTAAAGAACCTGTAGAAAGCCATACTGAGAAGTGCTGCTCGGTGATTAAAAGGGGAAACTGGTGATAAGATTTGCAGTTTTGATGAACATCCAGGGAATATGCCAATCCCAAAAGATAACATGTTGTGTCATTCCCTGTTTGTAACATTCTTTTTCTATTTGTTTGTTGGGGGGGTGTTTGTTTGTTTGAGACAGGGTCTCTCTGTGTAATAGCCCTGGTTACCAGGTTGTCCTGGAGCTCACTGTGCAGAACAGGCTGACCTTGAACTCACAGAGATCCACCTGCCTCTGCCTCCCAAGTGTTATGATTAAAGGCGTGAGCCACCACCACCCAGCTGTAACATTCTTGGAATGACAAAATTATAAACTAAACACATGACAGGCATGAATACAAGTCAAATGGAACAATCTGAATTAGACCAGTGTTAGAGTTAAACTCTGAACGCCCATGTTCTGATTGGTCAACTTGACACAAGCTCGCATCATCTGAGCAAAGGTAACATTGACTGAGAAACTGTCTCCATTGCAAGTCTGTGGGACATTTTCTTGGCTGATGATTGATGTGGGCAAGTCCAGATTCCTGGGGATGGGGTCACCCCTGGGCAGGTGGTTCTGGGGTGTATAAGAAAGCAAGCTGAGCAAGCTGTGGAGAGCAAGTCAGTAAGCAGCGCTCCACCACAGTTTCTGCTTCCCTCAGTGACGGACTGTAAGTTTTCAGGTGAAATAAACCCTTTCCTCCCCAAGAGGCTTTTGATCATGGTGTTCATAACAGCAACAGAAAGCAACCTAGAACAGTAACCCACAGACTCATCTTTAGAGCATTTGCTCCCCGGGTGGTGATACTGCTTTGGGAGGCTGCGGGTCATGTTGGCAGTTGGGCCTTGCCGGCAGAACTCGTTCGGTTAGGCCTTCGAAGGTTATAGTCAGTCCCTAGTTAACTGCTGGATGCTCAGCTTACTCGTCTACTACCATAGGGCCACCCTCTGGCCCATGCTCCTGCCAAACAAGACCAAAGCCTGTCTTTTTTCCCTGATCTGATGAATTGCAACCTGACACCATGAGCTTTCCTTAAGCTGTTTCTGTCTGGCATCTTATGACAGCAACACAGAAGTAACCAAAACAATCCCTAAATCCTATCAATGTCAATATCTTAGTTGTAACAACACACTATAGTTTTATAAGCTGTCCTCCTTGAAGGAACCCAAGAGAATAATGGTCTCTTGCTCTGTTACTTGGAATTTAATATCTCAAAATAATTTTAAGAGAAAAACTATCATTTTATTTTTTATTGGAATTTGCTTATACATTGGGCTTTCTCGATTTTGTTTCTGAAGTTGTCAGGAGAGATGTACGTGGGTTATCATCCTGCAGAATGGAGAGCAGCCATTTTACAGCTGTCAACAGCTGGCTGCTTGGAAAAGCCCAAGTAGCACCAGCAGAGCCAAGCACCACCAGACCCCTGGCACACAGGCAGCTTTTTGTATGGTTGGATGCCACTGGAGATTTGGTCCTGTTTGTTTTGCACCACTACAATGACAATGGGTAATTGATACAACAGCTGAGTCTCAGAAAAGATACAACCAAGACATTTGCAGAGATGCAGACATAGCGGCACACTGGGGACAGGAATTTCTGTGGTTTTGTGTATGAGAGATTTGGATTCAAGTACTGGCATTTTGTGGGGATCTTATGGCAGGCTTATCTTGGATCCAGTGTTTGGTCCATACCAAGAGATGGCAAGAGACTGTAACTGCATAGGATAGGAAGGTCCAAGACTCCAGGAAAAACCAGGGTACACACGAAGAAAAAACAGTAGCCACTGGCCAGGTGGGAATGACCAGTGTCTTCTGCCAAGAGAGTACTTCCATCTGGACACAATCAGCTTCAGAAACGGATTCTAGACTCCACTCTTCTCTCTCTCTTCCCCCATCACTTCACTTCCTCCCCCTCGTGTGTGTGTGTGTGTGTGTGTGCATGTGTGTGCATGTACCTGTCTGTATGTACACCAAGTATATACAAGTATACACAGTGCCTGTGGAGGCCAGAAGAGGGCGTCAGAGGCTGAGAACTAAACCTAGACCCATTGCAAGAACAACCAGTGCTCTTAACCACTAAGCCATATCTCCAGCCCCCAGATGTTCGGTACATGAGGCCATATTAAAAGCTCTAAAGTCCTTCAGTACAGAGCTGTGCTGTATGCAATGAGTTCAGCTTATCAATGAGATTAAATAGCACCCATTCAAGACAGGCTTGGTCTGGGTCCTGGCTCTCCCACTCATTCTCTGTGTGACCTGGGAGAAGCCACTTAGCGTCCTCTTCTATGAAATGGGGAATAGCAGTGTGAAGCATTGAGAATGTCACCCGAGGACTCCCAGGCGGTCACTCAACGCTACCCTCTAGCTCTTTATTGCTTCCTACACTAAAAAGGCCGCTTGCTTTGTCTTGCCTTCCAATGAAAGAAGACGGAATTTACATTTGACCTGGGCACTATAGTAACAAGAAAGGCCATATGTCAAACTTTGTCCCTCAGGAACTGGGAGAAGCAACTAAAGAGCCATCACAAATCCCTAAATCTTAGTCTTTTAATGGCCACGGTGACTGATCCTTTGATAGCCAGCATCCCTCTCCACCACTATAAACGTCTCGTTCTTTTCAGGGTTGCAAAGGGACGTTTTACAGCCATCTCTTCATTGACCACATGGCGAATTGACATGCCACAGCTGAGCCAACTGAGCCTTTGCCGCAGCTCCAAGCAACGTCCCCTCCATTTGCAAGTGGCGTGATTAATAGTGAACTCTGTGATGGCCATGTGACCACCTCACACCAACCACACAGGATTTAGATTAAAGAGAAGACTACTGTGTATTGGGCAGTTTTTCATCTCTGGAGACCTGGAGTCAAGTTTCACAGGAACCACAAAGGGAAACAGCCTCTGAGGTCTCAGTCCAACCCCCAACTGGCCCAATGGGAACAAAAATCTACCTCAAAGAACATCAATCAAAGGAAGGGGACTATCATGCGGGCATGGATGTGACATGGGGAAGCTAGGAGGCTACAGGGGACACTGTCAATGGGTGAGAAATGGTCCCTGTGGTTTCAGACCTCCTCCAGCACAGACTCAGAGAGAGCTAAAGCAAGGGACACGGACACCAGCTGGCCACAAGCCTGCTCTCCCAGCCCAGGCAGACACATTGATGTTCTGTCTCCCGGGATTTGGCCGTTTAAGGCACTACACATAAAAGCAATCACACAATTGATGGCCCTTAAGAACCTGTGTTCTTTCATGCCCATCACTTACAGATTCTATAGAGGCTGCTCATGTGTTCTTAGTAGTGACAGGCACAGGTGGGTGCGGGTCTCCTAGTGGCCCACAAGGTAAGAAGGTTTCCATGGAGATTCTCCCACACAGCATAATGTTTAGGTACATCCCTGCTGTGGTATAGAGCAGTGCTGTGTTCCTCTTCATGCCTGAGTAAGATTCTAAAATATAGACATGCCACATTTCTTTTACTTGCTTGTTTCTGAATGGCTGTTTCCACATTTTAGTGTTTATAAAAAAAAATGCAGCTATGAAAAGTCATGTACACATTCCTAACTCTAAGCAGATAACTAGAAGTGGGAAGCTGGGTTGTATGTCGCTTTGTGTTTAGCTTTATGAAGAACTGATAGTTCCCAATGTATCTGCACCAATTTCCATTCCAATGAAAGTTCCAGCTTCTCTACCAACCACCATCACAGGCTACATAGCCTTTTGCAGACAGCCATCTGGGGTATATTAAGCGATCGACTGTCTTGACTTAAGACATCTTTCTGTGTGTTTATTGGGCGTCTTACTTGGGAAAATATCTGTTCAAATATTTTTTCAATTTTTCCTTTTTGTTTACTGTACACGTGTGAGCACATGCATGCCCACTCCTGCCACGGTTCTCATGGGGAGGTCAGAGGATTCCCTTCAGAGCCAGTTCCAGCCTTCCACCATGTGGGTCCCTGGGATCCAGCTCCTACCAACAGGCTTGGCTGCAGATACATTTACTCACCAAGCCATTTCACTCACATTTTAAAATATTTTGTGCATTTTAAAATTAGGTTAGTAGGATTTTGTTTGCCTGTTTGTCTAGACTGGGACCTACTATGTAGCTCAGGCTGGCCCAGAATTCATGATCATTCTTGTTTCCATCACCTGTCTAGTAATTTAATTTTTTTATTTTATTGCATTTTTATGTATGTGGACGTGTGTATGCCAAGCATGTACAGGGGCTCATGGAGGCCAGAAAGGGCACTGCATTCTGTAGAGCTGGAGTTACAGGCAGGTGTAAGCCACCTGATGTGGGCCCTGGGATCTGAACTGGGGTTCTCTGGAAGAGCAGGAAGTTCTCTGAACTGCTAAGCCACCTCTCCAGTCCTGTAACTTGACCTTTTTATTGTTGAGTTAAGAAAGCTCTTTTTATATTCTGAATATTAGTTCTCCCTCAGGCACATAATTAATTTACAAACACCTTCTGCAGGTCTGTGAACCATCTTTTCACTTTGAATCCCAAATTTTAGCTTTTCTTCTCATGTTGGTTGTTTTGCCTTGAGGAACAAAGACAGGACATTCCGAATCCCTATCAAGACGGGCATTTTGACCCAGCAAGCAACTCAGCAGGTAAAAATGCTTACTGCCAACCCTGAGGGCTGAGTTCCATCTGAGAGAGCAACATGGCGGCAAAGACCTGACTCAGCAAGCTGTCGTCTGACTTCTTCACACATGCTGCAGCACACAAACACACGTGCTCACACACACACATGCGTGCGTACACACACACACACGGGGTGGGGGGGCCTAAAGACTGTGATCTGCTTTTACTTAAGGTCAAAAACTTTCCAATCCATGATCAGTTGTCTGCAGTTTCTTTATCAGATCACCAAGTGGTTTTGACAGATCTACAGTTTTAAATCTGCACTTTGGATACCTATAAAAATACTTGATGAGCCCACCCTGCCAGCCACTTCGGCCCCTTTCCACAGGGGCGGTCCCTGGAGAGCTTGGGACACTGTCTTGGTGATGATCAGTAGATGGCCCAGAGCACCACCAGCTCTCGGTCCCAGCCTCTCCCTGCAACTTCACAACAAACCTTTTCCTTCTGGAAAATCTAATTGGTCACACATACTCGCCTGCTCCCAGGAGGAAGTGTAGAATGTTCTCCCTTAAGAAGTAGACACTACAGGAGACTAGAACATGAGGGAGGAGAGAGTCCTGGTTTTTGTCTTTACCCTGGTCCCTTCTCCATGGAGCTGACCACCTCCTGTCTCCTTCCCTTCACCCTTCCCTGGGCCAGTGCAGGTGTTAGCTTTCTTCCCAAAGAGAAGCAATCAGGTGCTGGAGCTATCCGGTCAGGGCCAACCTTTGGTCCAGCCATGCCTCAATTGCATAAAACCAAGAGTCTTTGAAATGTGTACACACTAGCTGCTGGGACTCTCTAGGAGTTAGCATTTTCTTGCCTCCATACAACTTGACCCAAAGCAGCTCAGATCAAATAAGGTGGGGAGATTCTGGCTCAGATTCCCAAATACTGGGATTAGCAAAGGTGAATGGGGCCAGGACTGGCTTTAAAAAGGGGCAAACTGAAAGTTTTAAACCCATGCCGGTTGAGGGGGGGGCGGGATTTTTATACATCTCTTCAGCCTTCCTTCACACGGAAGAACACAGACACTTGAAACAGGATGGTTCGTGCATTCACGTACCACATTCCTGGCGGGAAGAACCGCGGTTTTTCTTCCTGAGCTCTATATTAAGAAAGCACAAGAGTCTTCCTCCATACTGCTTAGAAAGACTGATTGTTTCTCCATTTACAAAATAAAATCAGGACAATTTAAATTTTGCATGCAAAACACTGCAATTGCTTTTTTATGTAGGAGGGCACTCTTACCAGCTTCTTCTATACACAACCAAGTATACAATATTACATGAAGAAAAGAGCAGCTGAGCTGCAGTTAAAAAAAACATCAAGTACACATAAACCAAAGCTCCTTTATTGGGGAAAGAAGAAATGACTAGAAGGCTACTTGTTTGAGCTTCCACGTGCTGTACTTACTCCTTTCTTCCTGTGCAGCTGCTTCTAGACTAGTGCTCTGTGCATTTTTGATATATCTGAGTTCATGGTTACACAGTGTCCTTCCTCTGACACAGTTGGGTTTTTCATAAGTACCCTAGTTCATGTACAACCGAATGCTAACTAATTCTGTGTTTAAGTTTCGTGTTGCAAAAACAAATGGAATAAACTTGAATTGTGCTACAAAAAAAAAAGGCGCAAGAGGAGACTGATTGGACAATCCTCACTGACATGTTCATTCATGGACCAATCACAGCAGCCGGGGAATGGGCTACTGTAATTGGTTCATTTGCGTTAGAGAACCACCTATCAGAGCACTGTGGTTAGATGTGCATCTGCCTCTGATGAAATTGCTAAGGAAAGCCAGAAGCCAGCAGGAAGAGTCCCCATGAATTGTCTGTAGATACCATTGTGGTACTAGTTTACCCTAACATCAAAGAAAACTATTAGAAAGGAACAAGTGTTCTGCTGGAACCCCCAGCTCACTCCTTCCTGCTTGATCCAGAAAGCCCCATTCCTCTCGCTCCAAACCCCGCCCTTTCAGAGAATCTCCAGGAAAGAAAAGGCACCAACAAGCCCAGTTCAGCTTTCTTGGCTCCTTCCTTGAGGTTGCCAGCCGCCCATGTCCCCAGTGAAAGTGCTCAGCTTTTGACCATACTTGGGCAGAAACCCAGCTAGTGGTAGACAGTCAGTCATCATCCCTCACCTACCAGCTTTAGTTCCGACGGGCATGTGACTTCTTCTGCCTCCATCTCAGGTTCTGAAGAACTCACCAGGGAGTTGCTTTGCTCAAATAAACATGTTCTTTTACTTTTTCAGTTCGGCTTGATCTGGCTTACTGTGTCAGCCAAGAAACCTATTATCGTGTTACAGAAAACCTATTAATAAGAACAAGAGGACTGTAAAGAAATTTAAAAATAAGGAATATCTGGCATTTACATTGTTTGCAGTAATGAACCATTCTCTACCAAGTATTTCTTACAGTACTATGGGGGTATCTTTACAAATGAGTGACCTGAGGGCCAAGATAAAGCATCCCACTTATTCAGGTTCCCAAATTATCAAGTAACCTCACGGCAACTCTCGGCATGCCAACTTCATTATCCCACCACCTCCTGTGGTTTACTTTAAGACACTACACAAGGGCTGTGAAACCCACCACAGCCATTCTGAGCCCCACCACTCAGACACTTAGCTTTCCATTACTGTAACAAATACCTGAGGCAGGAAATCAACTTAAAATGAAGAAAGGTTTACACGGGCTGAACATTTTGACCATTTCAGTCCATGACTGACTGGACACGTTGCTATGGTCCAATGGCAGTAAATCACAGCATGGGTTTGTAGTGGAGGAAGCTGCTCACTTCACAACAGACAGGAAATGAAGAGTAGAGTAGTTAGTGTCCCATGATCCCCTTCTAGAGAAACCTAAAGTAGAGTAGTTAGTGTCCCATGATCCCCTTCTAGAGAAACCTAAATCTCCCAGAAGGTTCCAGCTCTTAAAGATTCCAGAACCCCCCCAACAGCACAGAGCTGGGAATAAATTTAACATATGAGAGTCCATGTGGGAGGATCCCCAGGCCTTCCACATACAAGGCTCCCATGTACAGCGCCCGCACGTACAGCGCCCCCACACAGAGCAGAGCTCTCGTGAACTATGATGGAAACACAGCCCCTGTTGACAGCTCCCATTTGCAGTGGTCTAAGACAATATAAAAAGGGAAAGTGTGAAGTTTTCTCTCCACTCAAGTAGAAAAGAAGTCTTGTGAGAGGTGTGCCCGTCTCCAGAAAATGACAGCGGACACCATGTTCTGCACTTAGCAATTTCCCAAAACCACTGGACAAGAGAAAACCAACCCCCTGTTCTTCTGATTTTGACCTTTCCGTATTTTCTCTCCATGCTCAGATTTCCCTCAGCATATTTCTGAATAACGATGCTTTCTTTTCTAGCATCTCTCTTCCCATATCCCTGTGCTTGTGGGATGCTGCCATGCTTGAGGACACGTTTCTTACCTCCACTGTTGCTGCACCGTGGCTTTCAGCGCTAGGGTCCCGCCACCACTCCCCTTCTCTCATCACGCGGGAGTTCTGTTACTCTCTGTGTGCCTAGTTCCAATGCAGCTGAAAACATGGCTGTGAGCACCCCAGACTCTTGCTTATTTATCAAGGCTTTCTGTTCGGAGCAGGGCCTTTGCCCTTTCCACCTGCATAGATTTCTCATAGTCCATGCAATATACATAGCCATACATAAGTAATTCATAGAGAGAGAGTCTGTTGCCTCTGAATATGAACACAGCCATAAAGATTCTGCATGTAGGCGTGCATGTAAGAGCACACACACTCCACTCCCTGATCCCTCTTTTTCTTAAGTTGTAGCTTTAACCTTCTCAGGATATATGTGAGTGTGAATTCGGGAGAAAGAGGAGCTTTTAAGTGTGCATGCGTCAGTGAGGAACAGGGAAAAGGGGAGATATACCCACAGGGTGTATCAAATAGCCACAGTCTTTAAATAGAGTGACAGGGGACCTATAGGTCCCAGACCAGAAATGTCATCTCGGCAGCCTTCGGAAGCAGGCAAAGCAGATCATGATGGATACAGGAAGCTCTGTGTGGCTCCTTCCTGTGAACAAAAGTGTTCCCTCCTGAATGGAAGTGAGAGCACCTAAGACTCCCAAATCTGGGGAAGCTCACAAGCTCAGGAAACCACAAATATCCATAGTCCCCTCCCTGGAGCTAGAATATAAGCTGTGAACAGTCACTCTGAGGGAGAAGGTGGAGCTGCCTGCAGGCGGGGCAGAGAACCCATGGGTGTAGTTTTTGTGAGTCATCAGGCATGCCTAAAAGGGTGGGAGGGGGATTCTCAGGGATACAGCTCCCTTTGAGTCACCCGTGCTCTCATAAGTAAACCCAGTAAACTCAGTGGTTTGCAAAGCTAGGCTCAGATAGAACCTTTTCTTTGGCCTGTCACAGGTGCACCATCTGAGATGTGCTTCTTTGTGCATCTCTTCCCAGGAACGGTCCCATGATAGAGGGCAAAGGAAGGTGCTGGACGTTTGTTCCTATAAAGGCGATACTGCAGGTTATTATTGGAAAATAAGGAAAATGTGTAGCAAAGTATAAAAAGTCATTACCCACGGGAAACGGGATGATGGACATTTAACTTTTGAGATTTTATATTTGAAAATACTTTAAAATGTTTGTATAGGAATGTGTCAATATTTTTTCTTCTAATATGCTCCGTCAAGCTCTAGATGTCATGGAGATTTCAGACTCCATTGAGGCCTCAACCAGAAGAGAAGGAAGGATAAAGAGAGAAAGAGGGGTAATAGGAGGAAGCGAAGGGGAGGTGGAGGTAGAGAACAATGAAGCAGGCACCACCCTTTCAGAGAGAATCTTAATTTCCCAGGACCCATATGATAGGAGAGAACTGTCTCCCACAAGTTGTCCTACAACCTCCATATGTACACTGTGGAGCATGCATCAGCATGCACACTCGTGTATCACATATACATTACATATACTCACACTCATAGCACACATGCACCCACACACAATGATGACAGTTGGGTCCTGGGGATCCAACTCAGGTTGTCAGATTTGGTAACAAGTCTTTTAACCTGCTGAGTCATCTTACCAACCATGATGTGTGTGTCATTTTCAACTTGAAAACGTTAGTCTCTGATTCTTCTAGTTTGATTACTCAATTTCTCTCTGTAGCACAGGCTGGCCTCAAACTCTTCTGACCTCAGTCTCCAAGTGTTTGACTAATAATTTGGTTTATGCAGGTAGTTGAACATATCCTGCCAGGGTTCAAAGTGCTTAGAGTTCTGGGTTGGACCAGGGTATAGCTCAGAGGCTTAGCATGTGATAGAAGAAAATTAATTAACAAAGCTAACTTTTTCAAAAACTGAACTATTTCAAAGCCCTGAAGTAAACAGCCTTCACTCCTGTGTTCCTCAGGAGCCACATTCCTGGTACAGCCTCACCACCCTGCAGCACAGAGGCCATAAGCGTCAGCTGTGCACACCACAGCCCACTACTCTGAACCACCTCTGACTCAATACAGCTCATATTTCTTTGGAACTTGCAGCCCCTAGGAATGGCAGCGAACTCTCTTGCTCCTGCGGCCCTGCTACTGGCTCCTAAGTCCCACAGCTGGGCTCCACGCATTAGGACTCACATGGAAATGTCCTTTGTGGAACATCTTGTTTGTTTGTTTGTTTGTTTGTTTGTTTGTTTTTGTTTTGGGAGTTGGGGTGGGTTTTTTGTTCTGTTTTAATTTGTTGTTTTGTTTGCTACAAACAAATTATCCTTTAATGCCCCTCACAACACCGGACCCCATCCATCCTGGCTTCACCTTGAATTGTTGCCATCTCCAGCCGCAATCTCCTTGCGGCCATTTGTTTGTCACATTTTTCGGACGGGGCAGAATGTTTTCATTTCATGTGGGATCTTCATTGGCCTCCGCAAATTAGCTCCCGGCTCCTCTCATCCAGGTCCCCGCTGTGTTATTGCTGTGACATGTGCATCCCTCCGGTTGAAGGTGGCATTTCATGGTTTTCTTAGAAACCTTGGTTTGCTACAATTTACGCCTTGATTAAAAATGTGCTGTCGGGTGAAACACCCCATCCAGGGGAGAGATATTTGTTAATTAGTAAAACAAATCAGGTCAAATGCTTCTCATAAAAGATTTTGCACATTTGCAATCTTGAAATGGCTTAAATTTGGCTTCCTAAGTGATTTTGTTTGACAGAGAATAAAGCCAAGAGGAAATCTACATTGTTATAGGAAAGTTCTAGAAGCAGCAAGACAGACTTTTTTTCCTGGCACTTAAGTTTTTTTTTCATAAAATCATGCACCATAATATAAGGTCTAAATGATGACAATTCTAATGCTACATACTTTGGTTAAATTTACAGTAACAGATACCCAGAGAGTGGGTTTGTGACCAACATTTTTCCTTTGGTAGCATTTATTTCTCTGAGACAGGCCATACAGGACACAATCAAATGAGGGTTATTCTCTAAAGTGTGCCCCTCAAGCCCAGGTCAGCTCTGTGGATATGATGCCCCTCTGCCTTTTCCCAATATCAATGGGCAAGTTCTTCATCTCCCTCATTCACCTTGAGTGAGGACAAAGGTTGAGGTTCTTTCTTCTAAGAGGCAGGACAAGACTCAGAAAGCTAAGGAAACTTACAAGGTACAGAAAGCTTCAAGACTTACAAGGCCCTGCACTGAGGTTAGAGAAGTAAGCATTTGGGACAGGAGAGAGGGCTCAGCACTTAAGGGAAAGAGTGTATTACCTGAGTTTGGGCCTCAGTGCCTGAATTCTCACAACAGCCTGCAACTCCAGATCCTAGGAATCTAGACACCCTGTTCTGGCCTCTTACACACACACACATACACACACACGCATGCATGAATGCATGCACGCACTCACACACAACACACAACACGTGCACACACAATGCACACACATAACACACAACACACACACATGTGCACACACATGCATACAAACACACACACAATGGTGCTTCTTCAGCAGTGGGGCAGGGAGCTCTATTGTTATCCAGGTTGGGGCGGGGCTTTATGGCAAAGCAACTGCCTCCAAGTCTCCCATTCTCTAGTAAGTCACCAAAATAAATTCAGTGCTTCCCCAAGCTGGAATTGGGTGGAATGATAGCTTAGGTCTGTCACTGGTGCTGGAGTAAACACACATTTGTTTACATCTCCCCAAGAAAAGATACCAAACAGAGGTCTCCCTGTTTCTGGTCCTGAGAGCCTTCCAACACACTCCCAGAACAGCCCCTATGGGAAGCATGGGCTGTGTTAAGGAACTAACCCTGTATGATTTCAGGTATATTCACCCCTTGCTCTTGGTGGCTCTTTAAGCCAATGATGGCTCCTACTAAGCCTGAGGAACCATAGGGTCATGATATCTTATTCATCTTCTGATTCCTAGAAACAGAGAGCAGCCCTTAATACTTTCTTTAAAAATTTCCCCAACTTCCGTCTGCATGGCAAGCATATGGAATCACAAAGAAAAGAAGAAAGCAGGCTTACATCTTGCCATCATCCTGCAAGTATTAATAGTAACTGATAAAAATAAGCACAACTTGAATGTTTCACAAAGACCATTCCCATGCTGCTTTTTTAACCTCTCAACCGTTCTTCGTCCTCGCTGGGGATTGAACCTTGATCCTCACCTGTGTCAGGAAAGCATACTCTACTGCTGAGCTTCAGCCATAGCCCAGTGCAACAGCCCTGTGAGGTTGGGTTTTTATTTCTGTTGTACAAGCGAGGAACCTGAGGCTCTAAGGAGTCCCGGGATTTGGGGACTTACGCCTTGCTCATAGCAGAAAAGGGTCAGAGCAAAGTGGAAACCTGGGAAGTCAAGCATGGTAACCGTTCAACAAGTCTACGGTTCTCTGTGACAGACACCGGAAACCAGCTTGGAGTGGCTGTGGAAGCGAAGGAACCAGGTGTTCTTCACAGGGAGAAATCGTGGGATGCATTGTAGCTAGACCCAGCTGCTCCCACAGTGTCAGGATCCTGGTCCCCAAGTCTTGGGTCTGCTGTCCTCTGGGTGCCTTGCCAGGTGGGCATCTGCTCTGACCATGCCACAGATGTCCCCAGCTCCAGGAACACACGGAACAGCTTGGCACCTTCTTCCAAAACCCAAGGCATCACAGCCAGGAACTCCAGCCAAGTCTTGAGCCCACCCCTCACCCTTGTGCCAAGCCCTGTGAGTCTGCCCTGATGGTCCACTGTGCCTGTCCCAGCTGCTGAGAATAGAGCTGTGGAGAAGCCACACTGTCTCCAAGAGTGGAACAGGCATGACCTCAGAGGACGGGCTGTGCCAACCATGACCATCGCCTTTGTTCATCATCCCTCCCAGCACAAGAAAATAATAACATAAAGACAAAATCAAATGCGAATTTTAATTAATGAAAGTAATCGAATTACAAATTAAATGGCAAAAAATTAAATTGCACCCATTTGAAATAAGCAAACTATACAAATGTAAATTTTAAATAAATAAAAAAATTGGTAAGACACAAGAGCATCTTTGGAGTTGAGCAGCTTGAGATAGATGAGGAAAGGAGAGAAGGCTGCTGGAAATTTTTCCTTTGTCCAGGAAAACAAAGGGAGAAGCATGGGCGGACGCCGGCTGTGCTCTGGAAGACCCCACATCTTCTTAAACAGCTGGGAGTTGGGGATTAAGCCCAAGCCTGCACAAAGGAGACCCTAAAACAATAACTGACAGCATACATAATGATGTGATATATATATTTTATTTGTTCCTTGAGGATTTCATGCATACATACACTATATTTTGATGATATTTATCCCTGTTTTCCCCTGGGACTCCTCTCAGTCCCCTCCCCAACTTCTTGTCCTCTTTGGTTTGTTTTTTATACAACTCAATGAGTCCTTTTAGAGCTGCCCATACGCATATGGGTTTGGAGCCATCCACTAGAGCATGGGCAACCTACCATGGGCCACACCCCTGAAAAAAAACTGACTCTTCCTCACCCAGTAACCATCAACTACCAATCGTTCCTCATCTTGGGGTGGGGGAGCTTTGTGGCCCTTCCTTCCCGTCCACGCTGGAATTTTGGCCACTTGACCTCCTGTTGGTCATGTGCAAGCAGCCACAGATGCCGTGGATTCATGAGCACGATGACTGCCGTGGTCCAGAAGACACTGTATCACCCAAAATCTGTCCACCCCCTCTTCCTCAATGCTCCCCGAGCCTTGGGAAGGGAGAGTGTGGTAGAGATGTCACATTTAGAGCTGAGGACCTCAAGTCACTAGTTCTCTGCACTTAGACCAGATAAGTGACTTATCAACCACTCATGCGTAGAATTTTTGAGTTAATTCTTTTCAAAAGATTTGGGACTTGCAGGACAATTTCTCAACAGGACAATTCTGCAACATGACAGAGCTGAGCAATCCCATATTATAAGCATCTTACATTATCACTGTGCACTTCTCAAGGCCAATCTGGTATTGGCCAATCTTACTCATTAAATTCCAGACTCCCTTTGAATTTCCCTAGTACTTTTTTTCTTAGTGATATTGGGAAGGCAGGCACTCTACCACTGATCTTTTAGGTTTTTGAGGCAGGGTAATCCTATGTAACCCAGGCCAACCCTGAACTCAAGTTCCTCCCACTTCTGCCTCCCAGAGTGATTCTAGGCCTAGACCACCATGCCTGGCTAAATTTGCCAATTTTTTTTTATTAATGCCCTTCTTGTAGGCATGTCCTTTCTACCACATGCACTCAGCTTCCATGTCCACCTCCCTGAGTCTCCTAGGCACTGTGGCAGTTTCTCCCATCACTCTTGTCCTTCAAGATCTTGACAGCACTCAGAAGTATTAGCCAGGCACCCTGTAAACTCTCCCACACAGTCGGCTTGACTAATGCTTTCCTTGTAATATCCTGCGTCATACACAGACCAGTGAATTTTCATTTACAGTGAACAGAAGTGCCAATACTAACCAACATCTTGATGAATGGGTCCCCTAGTTGATGGCAACCAGGGCCTTTGAGGATGGGTCCCCTAGTTGATGGTAACCAGTGTCTTTGGGGATAGATCCCTTAACCAGTACCTTTGGGGCTGGGTCCCCTAGTTGGTGGTAACCAGCACCTCTTGAAGATGGATCCCATAGTTGAAGCTGTTCACCATTTTTCTTCCATAAACCATACCCATAAGGTACCACCTGGGAATTGTGAAATCAAATTTGCAGAAGAGGCAATAGATATTAGGAATGTTTGGGGTTTCAAGTATCAATGGTTTAAGTGATGTAAATATTTATCTTGTAAATTCAATAAACAGATACTTCTGCATCCGTGCTTTGTGTCTGTGACATTACAGAAGACCCAAGCATGTCTCTCTTACATCAGCAGAGGATCTGTAGCCTTGTGGTTACAAAATAGTTGCTGAATCTCCAGTTGCACCATCTATGCTCAAGACTGGGGGGAGGTAGCATGTCTGTAACTTAACACAACAATTTTTCTCATAACTGTTCCCTGTGCCCACAGGACTTTCACCTGTCCTCGGTAAAAACTGGATCACAGGTACAGCCACCTCTGCAGAAAGTTGGCAATGCAACCTGGGTGCTTTCCAGAGTCCAGAGCAAAGGCAGATGAAGAAGAGATGGGATACAGGTGACGAGATGCCCAGACGACAACACTATCCACCAAAGGAGACAGAACTTAAAAGCATCTCACAGCCGTGTGAGTGCAGAGCTTGAAAGGTCCTTAAGTGCTCGTCTTCAGTGTCTGAGAAATGACCACATTTGTATTTGTATCTAATTAGACACCCTTCACTTCACCCTCCCATCCACTCAGCTGACTTTATCTGAAATGAGTAGGTTTGAGCACAGGCCAGGATGTTCTCAGCAGCTTCTTCACTCATCCTTGAGCAGCACGGGGAGCAGGGATTGCAGCGCATGCTGGGTGGATCTCTGACCAGTGTTCAGCGCTTTGCTGAGGACTATACCACACAGAACCTGAGCATCACTCTGAATCAATAAGGAAAACTGATCAAAAATAACCAGACTTGCCGGGTGGTGGTGGCGCATGCCTTTAATCCCAGCACTTGGGAGGTAGAGGCAGGTGGATCTCTGTGAGTTCGAGGTCAGCCTGGTCTTACAAGAGCTAGTTCCAGGACAGGCATCAAAGCTGCTACACAAAGAAACCCTGTCTCGGGGAA
>LOEQ01005001.1:0-14646 GCA_001685075.1 Bramus lutescens | reverse complement strand
GAGCAGCCAGTGCTCTTAACTGCTGAGTCATCTCTCCAGCCCCAGAACACTTCAGGAACAGAAGTGTACGTGCACTGAGACAACCACTGCTTAATGAGTATGGCAGTGCTCGAAAATTAAAAAAACACTTAATGGGGCTGGTGAGATGGCTCAGCAGTTAAGAACACTGGCTGCCTTTACAGAGGACCCAGGTTCAAGTCCCACCACCTACAACTATCTGTGACTCCAGTTTCAGGGGATCCAGTGGCTTCTTCTGGCTTCCACAGGCATGCACAGATAAACACACAGGCAAAACACTGATACACATAAAAATAAATATCAAAAAAAGTTTTTAAACTTACTTTAATATAGATGCTGACTTTTGAGCATCAAATAATTTTCCACCTGTTGCAAAGTCCTGCTTTTCTTTGGATCTTTTTTCCAGCCATTAAAATGTAAAACCTTCCTTTTCCCTCGTGAATATCTGAAGAAATGATGGGTCTGTCACCTAGATGTTCTGCTGGCATCACCATGACAGTCTTGATGTAGCCATTGTCCTGACAGCTTCTAGCATCCTCTGGTCCTGGTGTGAATTTGTGAATGAGAAGGACTAGAAGAGAGCTGTGTCTGCAGAAACGATCAGCTGGTTTGAACGCCGTTCTGTGGAGAGGTTGGGATGCTGCGGGTCCAGAACCTGATTGCCTTAGTTCAGGCTAGTTCTGGCCCCTGGAACAGCCATTTCTCACCCAACCTCTGCATCAGAGCTAACGTTGCTCTGTAGCTTTGGAGCCTGTCCTGGAACTAGCTCTTGTAGACCAGGCTGNNNNCACAGAGATCCGCCTGCCTCTGCCTCCTAAGTGCTGGGATTAAAGGCGTGCACCGCCACCACCCGGTGAGAACTGACATCTTGTGACTAATGGATAAAACCTCTTTGTGGTGCACACCTTTGATCTCAACGCTTGGAAGTCAGAGGATCTGAGTTCAAGGCCAGGCTGATTGCTCTACAGAGTAGACCAAGACAGCCAAGACTACATAGAGAAACCCTGTATTGAAAAATTAGGATTAAAAAACACACACAAAAAAAAACTTTTGGAATCTATTAATTGACCGGACCAGAAGCTTCCACTAACTCAGAAGCTAAGAATGTCATCAGATAATATCAAAGACCTGTAGAACTCCTCGATGTCAGAGTGCTATGTCCGCCTCTCTGTAGAACTCCTCCGATCTCATAATGCTGTGTCTGCCTGATATACCTACCAACTTGCCTTGATTTATGTCTATGACTTATATGACTATAAGACCACACGAAATTGCTTCCATGTTGGAACATAGAATTTGGGGTAACCTAAAATCTCTGTTCACAGGTTATGGTCACTCGAAAATGGCTTCAGAATAAACTCTCCCTTGTTCCCTGTGGTTTTCACACTTTAATCAGTCAGACCCCATCAATTACTCTGTAGCCCTGGACCTGCCTCTGTCTGCACTCAGTGNTTGTTTTGGAAGCTGAGCCCCTCGGTGGAGGACGATCACACACTGCGCTCTGGCACCAATTCAGAAGCAGCACACGAAAGGACACCCTACTGCCCCACCCCTGCCAATGAGGTTCAAGCACTTGTAGCCATTTCACATAGATTTGATCTCCTTCAGCTTCCAGTAACTGCTGCATGTTCAGTTAGGGCATATCCTACGTCTCTCAGTATGGAGTTACCAACAAACAAGTGTGTTTCACACTGATCACCGGCTCTTCCAGAGAACTCTGAGTCCCACGCCTCAATTCAGAAATCCAGACACATCTCTTGATCTTGTGGCTGGTACCCCCAGAGGAAGCCCAGTGCTCACACTGGAGCCGCTCTAGCCAAGGTGTGGTCACTCTCGCTAGTGGAGCATGTCCTGACCGCTTCTGAGACTCACCAGACCATGTCTTCAAGAAGATTCCCCACAGAAACAAGAATAAGACCAGTTTCCAAGAGCCACAAATGGCAGCAGGGAGGCACGGTGCCACAGGTAAAGCAGGTCTTGTCTTTGTGCAAATGAAGTTGTCTTCGTAACAAGCAGCAGGCATGGGTTTGCAGAACCTAAGAAAACCACCCACAAACAAGCACAGCTGGTTTCCTTCACTATAGTGTCATCCCCCAAAAGCCAAACCACTGCAGGAGGTGGAGAAAGGCAGGAGTCCTCAGGAGAGACTGGACTGTCCAGCTAGCGAAGACCAAGGAGGTGAGCTAGGGAGGTGACCTAGGGTGGTGAGCTGGAAGCGTTTGCAAGTGTCATGAAGGCAAGTGGCTGTCTTCAGCAGGCAGCGACTATTCTTATTGGGATGGCTAGTCTTATCAACTTGACATCCTGGGGAAGTGACCCCTAACTAAAGGGTTATCTCCATTGCACTGGCCTGTAAGCAAATCTGGAGCATTTTTAGAAATTGCTAATTGATGAGTAGAGTCTGGTCCATTGTGGGAAATGCCATCCCTATGCAGTTGGGCCTAAGCTGTGTAACAAATTGGCTGAACAGGCTGGGGCAGCAGGAGCCAGTCAGCAGTGTTCCTTCCTGGTGTCTGCTTCAGTTCCTCCCTTGGCTTCCCTTGATGATGGACTGTTACCTGTAAATACAATAAATCCTCTCCTCCCACATGCTACTTTTAGCTAGTTGGGTTTTTGTTTTGTTTGTACCCGTCCTGCACTAGCTCTTGTAGACCAGGCTGGCCTCGAACTCACGGAGATCGCCTGCCTCTGCCTCCCAAGCGCTGGGATTAGCTAGTGTTTCATCATAGCAATAGAGAAGCAAACTAGGACAAGCTGTAGGAATTCCTACAGCCAGTAGCCTTTAAGTACCCGCCCACTTGGCCGTGGCCTCTCATTCTATAATGGTTGCAGTTCCCAGGTTGGGTAGTGGACTGAAATCAGTGAGTCTACTCCTAAATAAATAACCCTCTATTATACTCAATTCTGAGCTAGTGTGCGGTTTAAGCGTCCGTCTTCAAGGACATACACTTTACACTTAAATACAGACGTAGATGACCAGAGATAGAACATGGGCTTATCATCCAGTCCTCCCCTCCTCCACCACAGACCCAGCGACAACTACCACACCCTGCCTAACCATTTTTCAAGTTTACTAGCTTGTTGTTTTCCAGGAAATGAGAGAGGGGACTGGTTTCAACTATTAAGCTGCTTCAACTGGCAAGTTGAAATACCACAAAGCCACTTACAGGACACTGTATATGAGGAAGCGAAAGGGCAGCTAAAAAGACAGGGGAGGCAGCTTTTAAGGTACCAATTCAGAAACTTCACAAAGATCTGCTTGGTAAATAAGGGGGGTCTCAATGTGTTAGCCATATTCACTATGCTGAGTGCCTTGTGTTTGCAAAGATGCAACTTTCTGTGGACACAGGACAAAGCTGCACAGCACTGGGGCCTGACCCCGTGTGCATGTAAGCAACTAACACCCACCAGAGCCTGTTGTGGTTCCTAACAATTGTCCTCTTATTTTGCAACAAGTGGCAGTTAGGATTCAAACCCAAGGAATCACAGATTTTCCTTTCCCAGCACTAGCTGAAGGGGAAGGGTGTGACTGAGGGATATGGAGACAAGAGCAGTGGGCAGGAACAGTGCCCTAATTTGTCCTTTGGCTGGGTGTAAGTGATCTTTTCCCCATTTGGGGTGTTTGCTATTCAGAACTGGAGGATGAGGGGCACAAAGTCCACACCACACACCTGGAAACCTGGGCAGGACAGGTTTCCCAGACCTCATCACCAGAAATCCAATTATTTAAATTTTAATTGCCTTTTTTTATGTGCCTAGATGTTTTTGTCTGTGTGAATGTCTCTCCACCACATGCTTGCAGTACCCAAGGAGGCCAGAAGAGGAAGTCAGATCCCTTGGGAATGTACACCACGTGGGTGTTGAGAATCAATCCCAGGATTAAATTGAATGAATAATGCTCAAAAATATACTTTACTAATTTCTGAGTAGTGATGAACCCAAAGACCATAAACTCTAAACTAAAGCCTGTTTCACTATCTACACCTTAGCCAAGAAAACAGCCAGAGAAGCCCAGTCCTGGTAGTACACTCAACTCTATCTGTACTGGCTGCAGCATTTAGCAGCTAAATTTTAGTGACTAGTAATCCTGACTCACTCATCCTACCTGCGACATATAAAGCCACAAAATGAACTATAAACCCCCTCTCCAGATAATCACACTTACCATGCAGGTCCCTCAAGGTAGGGTTTCTCAAATTATATCAACATGTAGATCAATGCATGCAGACTAATGCCAAACCATGCCAACAGAATCTGCAGACCTGACAAGACCCCACTGTCCATGCAACTCTATTCTCCTGCTGGCACCCTCAAGCTCGGGTACTTGAGATATGCATTAAGCTTCTACCCTGTGGATCCTCTCAACTGAGGAAAAGTGGGGAAGAGGCAGGAGTGCTAGAATAGTAAATAAAGTAATTCCACACATGAAGACATTCTTCTATTTTACATTTTATTGCATTATGAAAATAATACATTTATTTGGCAAAGTGATCTAGGCTCCAAGTTGAAATAAAGGAGAATTCTGGTGTCCGGATTATTTTTTAAGTGTGAAATATATGTATTCCAGCCAATACATACTAGCATCTTTGTTAGACCAATAACCCAGTCATGCTAATTTTCATAATTCCATATGAAATTACAAGGTGTTTTTGCATCCATTCATCTTATGGTTAGCATAAAACTCAAGAACTGACCTTCATTTTTGTCAAAACCAATAGATCTCTGAAGCTCCTGCTCAGAAGACAGTTTGAAACACTACTCAAAATAATTTGCTTTGGCTCTGCAGGTACATTTCTGTCCTCAGTACAGTTTTCATTCAAACACTGCAGCAGCTTTAGGCTCTGCCCAAGTACCGTTAAGTAAACTAGTACATTACATACATTATTTGAAAACTGATTTTACAAATGCATAAATACATGCCTATCTACACTGCAAAATAAAACACTGGGACCTCAATGCTCTAACAGGCAAGCCAGACTTTCTGATCCAGACTTCTGGGATAGCTTTCTCAAGCCAGGTTATATAGCTCCCTGACTAATTTCATTGCCCTGGCCACACGTGGGAAAGGCTGTCGTTGTGACAAGCAGTACGTGGATTGAGTTTAATCAAAACTCAAAATGTATTTTGACTACTCATTTCTGTTTTGCCACATTCTCAGAACTGAAGACATTTTTCAAAAATGTTCACTTTTTAAAAGGGGAAAAAGGCAAAAACAAGTCACATGTATACTGTTTCCTCATTGGCATCACCCAATTACTGTCAAGGTTGGGAATGGAGAAATGGATTAAGAATTCCTTCAATTATCAGAGGGCCAGCTACTTCAGTCATCAAAGCCTTGATGCTCCTGGATCTTCCCATAGGACTCTGCTGGGTACGTCAAGGAAATATGCCTAAAACTTGCCTTTTGAACATACAAATGACTCAGTTCATGTTAGAACTGACGCTTTCTTTGCACCTAACAGCACTTGTAAAAATGGGCTTCCCAATGTACTGAGTACTGCAGTTGCCCGAGACCCTCCACCAGTGTCCTACATGAATCTGTATAAACAGCAACAACTTTCATCTATGATCAACATAGGCATCACTAACAAATATTAAAACTATTAAACTATAGGTTAAAATGCAGACCTCTCATAGAATTGAGTGATGTGATTTTGGTACATTCACCATTATTGTACTTTATTTAATAAAGAAATATATTTTCCCTTGCAAAGATAGCAATTGCAAGTTTACAAATAAAACCACAGACCTCCACTCATGATGCTAAATCTTCAACTTTTAACCAGCAGCAAACTGATTTGTTTACAAATGGTCTGCGGCACCGTAAAGAAAGATTATCAAAGGTCACAGGAGCTTAGAGAACAGGTTTATTGACAACAATCTCATAAATACCCTAAGGAAAAAAATCTCAAAGTTTCTAAACCTAAAATGTTTAAAATCTGCTCTCATTGGCAATCCCTCAACAAAATAGAGTAACAGGTCACTACACATGAATGTCACGTTCAAAATTTGCTTAATTTTAACATTTCTGCCAATTTTTAAAAAATTACACTTGACTTTCTACCCCTTTTGGGTACAGTTAAATCAACATTCAATTTTATTACACATCCATAAATATATCGTCTAGCTGCTGTGAACCTGTAGGCTTTCAGTCAGTAGTATATTACTCTATGAACAAACTGAGCCAAATATCTTTACTTTTAGGTATAGTAAAATGTCTAAGTAGTCAAAATGCAAACATTGTGGTTTCCCTCCAAATCCCCCAAAGCTTATGATACAGTGTGAGAAATTGTTTGCATCTACTACAAGTCCATCTGTGTACCTCAGGTGTCTGAAACTAAAAAAGGGATTCTTTAGTATTTTGATAAAAATGTACTCGAATATTTCATAACATTAATATTTATTGCTTTATATGAATACTGTATTGAAAGCCCAAGCATTCAGTTTACACACGAAATTATACAATTATACCGCTTCACAAAGGCAGTGAACACATTACAATCTACAAAATCTACTTTACAGAAATTTAAAAATTCTAAATATCAAAAGGTACAGCTGAAGAAACAGGTATAAATTTGGCAGCCAGTAATTTTGACAGGGAGTTGCAGCTTGCATGACTTTAAATGCGTGACTTTGAAAATATTGAGTTTATAGTAGTAACCATTGTGCTTTGTGTTGATCTGAAAAATAGAACACTGGCTGTCGAAGAAGCATGTTCAAAATATTAATTCACTTCAAAATGTTATACAAATCACGGTGGTTTCTGTGTACCCCTAAAGCTCTAGTCATTTTAGCTCAGGTACATTACTGAAATAATCCAAGAATTCTTCCAGTGCAGTGCTGTTTCACACCAGTGCCGTGTGCACATAATGTAATTTAGAAAGAAAGGTGTAGTGTTCACAATGTTCAGAAATGCAAGTGAAACGTTACAGGACCTGAGGGCTCTTTTGAGATGGTTTCCTGTCAGGCTCCTAAGCACTCATTCTACCAAATGGTGAGCTAATGCTCCTAACACAACTCCCAAGATAAAGCACATTTTCTCATAAATAACCAAGTCTTTTTTTTTCAGGCAC
Organism: Bramus lutescens; assembly: GCA_001685075.1. NCBI lineage: Eukaryota > Metazoa > Chordata > Mammalia > Rodentia > Cricetidae > Bramus > Bramus lutescens. Next base: position 7,555 of record LOEQ01005001.1, on the reverse strand, counting down.
CGTAGAAGTATACAAAAGAATTTTAGTTTGCACAGATCTCTTGGAATGTGTTTAACCTGGTATTTCAATAGACTTAAAGATTCCCAGGGTTTTCCAGGGGCCAGATCTTATCTCAATTACTCAGAAGAAAAGAAAATGTCTTCTTAAAGAAGTAAACTCAGTCATTACCAATAAAAAAGTATTCACTGTATTCATCTCTTATAGAAACAGAAAAATATAACATCCCCCTTAGAATAATCTATATGTATATATGACTTTAAAGTCCCATTGTACAGTTGAACAATAAAATCTGAAACCACATGAAACCCTATAATTCACATGTTAACATGTTCAAACTATGACTGAAATATGGAAACCGCTAGAGACAAGACAAAAATCTTCCCTGCGCATGTATAAACCAAATGTGATCATCTTTTAAAAGTTTTCAAAATTATAATTATCTTCCAGTTTAAAAACTTTAATTCTAAATTAAAAAAAACTATACACAAACCACTGATTTGAGTACACCAGGAAAAAAGCAAACAAAAACCCAACAAAACAAGAAAATCAGCAATAAGCAGGACCCAGAGGAGCCAGTATTCACAGCTCTTCCACGCACAACTGTCAGGATTTATTCTTAAGGTTCTTTATTTTACAGCCTGTTTCTCTTGTAAAACTAAAGGTCCATTTATTACTTAAAAGTTCTCTACAGTGTAAAACCAGAACTGTATGTAAAATACTGCCTCTAAGTGTTTCTAAGTAGTTAAGTCTTGTTCCATTGGTTCGTCTGTGACTTCTGTGGCTTTGTCACTCTCCATGGATGACACTGAGACACTTTCTCCCGTTTTCCTGGAAATGGACCCTCCTGACTCTTCTGTCTCAAGGCAGTCAGAACCAGTACTCACAGCCCCTGAACTGTCACTCTGTTCCGAGCGAGGATCTCTCTGAGCTGCAGACCCGTCAGAGTCCTCCATATGAGTACCCTCCTCTGAAAGCTCTTCATTCACAGCTAAAGTGTCATCAGATGCTTTTTCTTGATTTTTTCTTTCTGGGACCATTTCTCGTGGTGTCATAAAAGATTCTAGAAATAAGCAAATGTTATAGTTAATTAAATGAAAGTTTAATGTGCGTCAACAAAATATTTTAGTCAATGGTACGGATTGTAACTTCTTAAACTTAGTAACACACAGGTGGTACAAGAGCCCAGTATCAGCACGGTAAGGAGAGCCACAGTATGCTCAGGGGACTCTCTCCTCTCACCTTCCTCCTCCTCTTCCTCCTCGTCGTCTTCTGTACAGTGTTGCCTGTTGCGATTTTCTCTGTCCTTCTCCGGAGGGGAAGATGCTGTTTCAGCTTCCTCTGCTCTAACTGAGCCTTCACTGGACACCGTCTGGCTAGCTGTCTCTCGGACGTCACCTTCTTTGTCAAACCGCAGCCTTTTCACCTCATGCTCCTCAGCTTCCACAGTATCATCGTCTGGATGTTTATTTTTAACATGGCTCAGTGAAGAAACTTCTGATTCGGAAGCTGGAGAATCACTGCCGATGGTTTTTAAAGTGTTAGTAATAAAATTATTTCCCTCGTAATCTACATTCTCATCTGTAAATTGAAATACTTAAACTGCACTGTCAAATTAAATGGAAGTACCGGTGCTGAGAAAAACACAGAAGAACAACCCTAAAGCATTCTGAACCGGTTTATGGATATTCCCACTGGGACCTACTTGACAAGTTCTACCTTTCTAAGAAATTCTAGAAAAGCTTGTCTACATTCACCATCATCCGGGCTGAAGAGAAGTCATAGCTCCTACAGTCACATTAAGGCCTGTTCTGTCTGTCCCTCAGAACAGTAAACAGTTCTCCCACAGGTCCCACAGAAGTTCCAGGACCTGCAGGACACGAAGATCCAAAGACCTCAAGCTGCATGTATGAAAAGCACAGGATGTGCACAGAGCCTCCCACCGCAAGGTGACATAACACCCAAGGCATGTAAACACCATGGGCACAGGGGACCAAAGTCCATACCTAACCAGTACAAAAGCAATCTTTTTCTCAATCACTTTTAATCTTTACTGGTTGAATCTACCAAACCCAGAGACGGAACCCAAGATATAGAAGGTCCATGTACCTTGTAAATAGCGCTAAAATAACAGCAACAGCTGTTAAATTTCTATGTGCATCTGTCTCTTTAAATATAAAACACAAACCTGTGGGCTTTCTCTTCATTTGAATGCAGGTCTGACTCTTTGCTATCTGTGCTCTCAGGCAAACCATTTGTTGTCAAGGGGGTTGACAAAGAAAGCTTTGGTCGATTAAGTGGCCTGGGTGTTCCAGGCCCATTTATATTAGACCTATAATGAGATAAACAAACATTATTTTCCACTTTTGGGAAAAATTATATACCTATATACACATCACCCATTCCAAAGTATACATCACAAGTATGTGCACTAATTCTGGTTTTCAGAGTCTTGTCCTAATTAGCAAATGTAGCCTGGTAGAACCTACAACATAAATCTTTTATCTTCCCCATAAAATGTTCAATTTAAAAAAAAAAAGTATACTGAGCCTGCTACCTCAAGCACTACCAAGAAACTTGGAACATTCTGGATGGTTTACAAAAAACAAACCACAATATTCTCACCTGTCAGTATAGTTTGGTGAGTTTCCGGGAAACATAACACCATTCATTCGGTTTAAACTATTAGAACTGTTCTTCCTGTAATAAAAGAAAACACTTCAGCTGGGCATGGTGGTACATGACTTTAATCCCAACACTGGGAGGCAGAGGCAAGTAGAGATAGATCTGTGTGTTCAAGGCCAGCACTGACAACACAGCAAGTTCTAGGCCAGCCAGGGTCACAGAGTGAGATTCTGTCTCAAAATAAAAGAAATACTTCTTGCCGGGTGGTGGTGGCGCACGCCTTTAATCCCAGCACTGGGAGGCAGAGGCAAATGGATCTCTGTGAGTTCGAGACCAGCCTGGTCTACAAAAGCTAGTTCCACGACAGGCTCCAAAGCTACAGAAAAAGCCGTCTCGGGAAAAAAGAAAAGGAAAGGGAAAGGNAAAGGAAAGAAAAGGACAGACTTCTTTAATTTGGGGGCTAATCTGAGTGTAGGACTGGGGAGATGGCTTGATGGCTTAACAGTTAAGACCACAGGCTGCTCTTCCAAGACCTGGGTTCTGTTCCCAGCACCTGCACATTGGCTCACAAGCATCCATAACTCCAATTCTGAAGAACTGATGCCCCCTTCTGAGCTCCACGGCGTGTACAAGGTATACATTACATCCAGGCAAAAACACAGATAAGAAGCAAAATAACACATTTAAAAGAAGAACCTGTGTTTGTTTTTTATTTTTAAAGTCGTTTTGTAATAGGGCTGTCAAATTCAAACACAGATAATGGGGAAATTAGCATGCACATACACACAAGTATGGGGGAAAATTATTAGTGACGCGTGATTTCGAACATCTTGGAATGTTCTTCAAATATCTTCATGTTCATCAAAAAAGCAAAACATTAAATTCAAAAGGAAATCAATTCAGTATCACATTTAACCAAGAAGCAAAGGATTATCTCACTATCTGATTTAGCAAGAAAAAGTTAAAAACTCTAAAAACAAAATTGTCTAAGAAATAAATGGCATTTAAGATTAAGTCATCAGATCCATGGGAGTAGCAGCCTCTTTTTCCCCACCCTTCATACATCCCAGGGTACTGGGTGTGCACATGAGTGTATGCATGGGCTCTCGTGCAATTTCCATGGCATCCACACATAACAAAGAATTATACACATGGTCTAAATGGTAATAGTGCCATGCCTGAACAGATGCCTGGAACCTAATCTTTAATTTAGTCTAGAAATCCTGACAACCAGCAGCAATACTTGTCCATCCTGAAGAACCACCAAAGTATCTTATTCCAAAACTAACTGGCAGCCCTGGAAAAGCATCTAGGTGGCCACAGTTCAGCAGTTAACCTGTCTCTAATCCACATCTCTCTGCTGGAAAACACTTCCACAGCATTCTGGCAACTTTCCACCTCAGGGACCAGGTGGCAGATTTCATAATGCATATAGAAGTATGTTTAGGTACATATAAAATAAATGTACTACTTTACCAAAATAGTGAAACAATTAGAATACAGTAATTGATATCAAAAGCAGAAAAACATTCTATACTTACTCTGAAGAAGGACAAACACAGCTAACAACCATCACATTCTGAAATAACAAAAAATGATGACTCAGTGAGTGAAAGAAAGGCACAGTAACACAACAGTTAATAACTCGTTTGAAACTCTCAGAATCACCCACATGGGTTAAGCGTCCATTTATTCCAACTGAAAGCAACTGGATAAAAACAAAACAACAACAACAACAACAACAAAACTAAGATCAGTAAGACTTCAGGAAGGTCTGACTGCACGCTCACTGGCTTGCTTTATTATTTATCTTGTATGTCTGTGTGTCTGGGTTCAAGTCAACAGAACCCTCCACCACACGGGTCTCAGGATCAGGCCTGGGAGATAGGTGATTTGATGAGCGGAGCCACCTCAAAGGGTCTGACTCCTGCGTCCACTTCCCACCCCAACCCCCTCCTTTAAAGCCCTGGCTGGTCTGGAATTCACTATGTAGACCAGGCTGGCCAAGAACTCAAGAGAAGAACTTGCCTCTGACTCCCAAATGCTAGGATTAATAGCCTGTACTACCATGAGAGCCTGAAGTGTTTTCTTAATTCCAATAGTTCTGGTACGTATTACAATTCCTAGAAACTCACAAAGCTATACTGTGGGTGAGAATGTTGGTTTACTTTTAATTTCTTCTCACTATTTTTTTTTTAAACTATACTGGAACCAAGGCACTGTGGAGTATATGTAAAAGTACGGCCTGTTTTCCATTTTCCTGTGCATGCAAGCACTTACATATGCGTAACCCAAATGCTTTTATTAAAAGATTTATTTATTCATTTATTGTGTATACAGTATTCTGCCTGTATGTACATCTGCAGGACAAAAAAGGGCACCAGATCTCATTACAGATGGTTGTGAGCCACCATGGGAATTGAACTCAGGACCTCTGGAAGAACAGCCAGTGCTCTTAACCGCTGAGCCATCTCTCCAGCCCTGACCCAAACGCTCCTACACCTCATTCAACAATACAGAATCAGTTAAACCCAGAGCTGGATAGCCAGCTTGCTCTGTGGAGTACCTGTCCCTATCTTTCAAAGCTGAAATTCATTACAAGCAGGACAATGAACTAAAATGTGATGGCTTATATGTGCCAAATCCCCAGTCTCTCTTCTAAAACCATTTTGAAATTCAAATATTTAGTCCAAGTGTACCTATAAAGCAATATTCAACCCAAGGAGAGACCAAACCCATCCTTTGGAAATTATACAAGAGTACTTTTAAGGAAGGTCTCCTCACAGCCTCATCACTCCAATTCCAGAGAAAAATTTTTGTTTAAATCCCTGGCTCACAGAACTGAGTCGGCAAACGCAGGCAGTGATAACCTGTCTGTCCATCAAAAACTTCCAAAACACAATTACTAAGGGTCCTTAAGTTGAAGTACTGACGAACCCTGCAGCTTCCTGCCCTTCTGAATCTCACTAAATAGACAACATAAAGTAAAAATCCCAGAGTTAATGGTCTTGGACTCCTGTTCCCAGAGTAAAAGGAGTGATTTTAAAACAAAAAAATGTAATATTTACTATGCTTTAAGGTCAACTACCCTAAGAATTAGCTATCTGTCCAAATATAGTTGATCCAATTACTTGTCTAGTAGTGATTTAACATTTTGATCATTCAAACACTTTGACACTTTTGTGTATTACTTCATTCTCCAGAATGTTCTTTCTTTAGTAGCACCAAGCACAATGTGGATTAGATCTTTCTACTTAATATATCACTAACACGCTTTTACACACAAATTTACAAGGTCGTGTACCTCTGAATTCCAGTGACATTTACAACGTACAGCTAACACATCTTTCTGGTGGGTTTTTGTTGTTTTGTTTCTAAATGCTAAACAACAACAACAAAATGTTTGTAAATAAAAAAAAGCCAGGAAGTGGTGGCACAAGCCTTAAACTCCAACACTCATGAGGCAGAGGCAGATCTCTCTCTAGGTTTGAGGTCTGCCTGGTCTACAGAATGAGTTCCAAGTCAGCCAGGGCTGCACAGAGAAACCCTGTCTCAGGAAGAAAAGAAAAAATAAATAAATAAATTAGTTAATTTAAATGTTTTAGTAGAAAAATGAAATTGGCTATTAAGCAGCTTCCCAGAAACTTAAAATAATGGCTGTCTGGGCCTATTTTCGGGCCCTGCCTATAAATTTCTCTCTGAAACATAGAATGTAATTTAGAAAAGAAAACAATTCAGTAAACAGTCTATGAAACAACTCTTGTAACACTTTAATTCTTGTGATAGAATACATACCTTTTCTACTCCTCTGAGAAATTTGTCTGTTCCTGTATAATTTCTTCTTGGATCTGTTAGCAATTCACATAGTCGTTGAATAGTAAAAGGGATACTGCAAAAGAATAATTTTATAGTTGAGGTCATAGGTGTAAGAAGCTAAGAGCTGTGCTTCACAGTGAACGCTTTATGGAGTGAGTCACCCCGTGTCAAACCACAAAGAATATATGCAGGAGTCACTTAAAGCAATACCAAGGAACACAGAAAACAATGTGTCAAAACTCGGGAAAAAATTTAGTGCAATATTCTAAATTCTGACTGCTCAATTTGCACTTTACCAGAGGTAACACAAATAATGCTTGTTAGTTCTTCAAGCATTCTAATGCACCCAAACATTTTACTAAATATCATAAACGACTTTGTTACTGAGATCAAGTATGACAAATAGTCTAACACTAAAGTACTTTAAATATGACTCTGCTCCCTTACTACCACTTTAAAGAGAACCTATAAATTTAGTCAAACTTATATTATTTTGGTAAGAATATTGGGGATAACTATACCAAACACTTTTTAGCAGAATGTAGTTTTCCCTTAATCACAGCAAATACAAAAGAGTAAAAATCTTGGAACAGTAATCAAAGAGTTTTGAAGAAACCAGAAAGATGGTTCAACAGTTAAGAGCACTGGCTGCTCTTCTAGGACTCAGGTTTGATTCCCAGGACCCGATCCAAGACCATCATCTGGTCTCCATGGGAACCAGGCACACAGGGGGTACATAAAGACATGAATGCAGGTAAAACAACCATACATTAAAAAAAAATAAATTTTAAAGAAGGGTTTTGGCTCAGAGTAGTTAGCAATCATCAGAATTACAGCTAAGTGTAATGTTGTAAGCACTAGATGTGACAAATGCTGAGAAAATACACATGGAATGAGTCACTGCGTTATGGAGTAAGTCTTTGGATATTAAAATCTACTTATGCAGCTTATGAAGAGAACTGCAAAGCCTCAGATTCACATAGAATATCACAGGGCCTTCATTTTCATACAATAGTCTACCCTACAGCAATGTACCTAGTGTGTAGCACACATATCTGATGGAAATCACAGTAGTTTCTTACTGGATAAACTACACTTAAAGCAGACTTTTTTTTTT
>LOEQ01005000.1:194181-237362 GCA_001685075.1 Bramus lutescens | reverse complement strand
AGGAGCTCCCGCAACAGGCAAGTGCAGAATGGGCTGGCCACATACTCTAGGTACCCTCTGGATGGGTGTAAGGGGATGTAAGTACAATGCATTTTGGCTGAAAATTTACTGAACACACACTGAAGCAAAAGCACCTATACCTATCCATTTTCAGAAGCCTGTGTCAGCAGCAGAGTCCACATCCTACAGGGGAGGCGACAGCTGCTGAAGAAAAGTCATCCTAAGTGGGTGTGCCCTATATAAACAATACCTTTCAAAAAAGTGAAAGAAAACACTGTAAACCCAACATCAAGAAATAAGAAAAATCTCGATTCTTCTAACCCTATTTATAAGAGCAACTGGGTATTCCTTTTCTAAATCCTGTCTCAGATTACATTCCTGGTGAAATAAACTGAACATTCAAATCTTTGGGTCAAACTCAGTAATATCTTAACATAAAGACAACTGCTCAGCAGTGCGTGGTGTGGTGGATAACACAGGCATGTTTGCAGGGCCACAGGGGGATGTTCACGATGGAGTCGTGGTGGCAAACCTGACAGTCATACGCCCACATTCTGGTGCTCTTGTGGTTTCAGAAGAAATACAGTTCAAACAGTGTAAGCGCTTCCTTCTGTTACTATGGGGGCAGGGCCCTAGGCAGCAATAACTTGTTCAGTAAACTCATCAAAAGCATCTCAGCCTGCAGGACAATGGTGGCTAACGCCTTTAATCCCAGCACTCGAGAGGCAGAGACAGGTGGATCTCTGTGATTTGATGTCAGCCTGGTCTACAGGGTGAGTTCCAGGACAGGCTCCAAAGCTACAGAAAAACCCTGTCTTGAAAAACTGGGAAAAAAAGAAGAAAAAAAGAAAAGAAAAAGAATACCTCAATTCCTCAGCCCATGATACATGAACTATAATGAAAAGACAGAGAAACCCTGTCTCCAAAAATCAACTAACCACCACCAACAAAACAACCCCCCACAAAGATATAAATAGGATTTACACTCATCTTTCTTTAAAGGGGGAAAAGAAAAGTCCTGGAATTATCTTTCAGATGAAAGAGCTCTTTGTTTAAATCAGCTGATTATAGTCCATGAATTCTTAATAACACACACACATACATACATACGAACATACATACACAATGTTCAATGAAAGAAAAATACTCATTTACTAAAAAAATGTGAACATGGGCCATGGCTAGGGTGCACAGGCTGTGAGTTCTCATGGTCTTCATTATGGAAGTAGAGGACCCAGGGAGGAGATCTGAGTGTATCTCAAGTTTGGCCAACAGTAATGCAGAGGCTTCTAATTGATTAAAGAGCCAAACTAAAGTTGAGTGCTCAGCTGTGGTTGGCTCATCTACATTAGTTGCCCATTGCCCAAGGCTTGGAAACTTTTCAAAAGAAGGGGAGGAAAGAAAGTAAAGGCTGCAGGGTTGGGAGGAGAGCTGTGAAATGCTGGCTTCTGGACACAACATGGCTGTTGCAGGCATCAACATAAGCCAGGCGAAACTCCAGCATGGGTGAGAGAAGGGTCTCCTGAGGCCCATGTCCATCTGAGGAGCGTTAGGCAGTTGATGGCTGCTGAGGCAGGAGAATCACTCTCTTTTTGAGGATGTGGCCATTGATAGGTTGCTCATGTCTTAGTGGATGGCCACAAACCCATGTGCACATGAGAAGCATCGACTGGACTCAGAGGGCGACTAATAACGTGGAAAACAGAAAGAGGACCTGAGGCTGGGAGAGAGATCTGGTGGGGAGCATTAGGGAGAGGGAAAGGATGAGCAGTGGGCAGACCAATACACACTGTATACATGTATGGCACTTCCAAAGAATAAAAATAAATTATTGTGATGGCTAGTTTTATGTCAATTTGACACAAGCTAGAGTTAATTGAAAGGAGAATGTTGATTGAGAAAATACTTTTATAAGATCAGGCTATAGGCAAGTCAGGCTGGCCTCAAACTCACAGAGATCTGCTTGCCTCTGCCTCCCAAGTGCTGGTATTAAAGGTGTGCAACACCACTGCCCGGCCTTGACATTTTCTTAGTGATTGATGGGAGTCCCTAGCCCATTGTGTGTGGGGGCATCTCCAGGCTGGTGGTCCTGAGTTTTATAAGAAAGCAGGGTGAGCAAGCCATGAGGAGCAGGCCAGTAAGCAGCTCCCTTCCATGGCCTCTGCATCAGCTCCTGTCTCTAGTTCCTGCTCTGTTTGAATTCCTGTTCTGACTTCCTTCAGTGAGGTACAGTGATGTGGAAGTATAAGCTCAATAAACCCTTTCTTCCCCAACTTGCTTTTTGGCAATGGTGTTCATCGCAGCAAAAGAAACCCTAACTAAGACAACTACTTTAAAAATGTGAACAGGATCCTCCCCCCAAACAGAGAAACACCTCAAACAATGAAGTGATCTGGGCCCTGAGCTAGACAGCCCACATTCAAAAGGCCAGCTTAGCTAAGGTGGCATCAAACTGAAACTTAAGGTCTAATGTTACATGTTATCCTATCTTGACATCTGGCATAGCCTCCAATGACCTAACCCACAGGGCACGTTCTACTCTTTCCAATGGACATGGACTCCAGCTAGGCTGTAGCTCCTGTTTATGGAGTAGGAGCCTCTGCTGGCTGCCTCCAGCAGGGGTGATCCAAAAGGTTCACCACTCCCTCCCCTACTCTCTACACACTATAAAGCCTGCCGCCCATAGCTTGCTGCCCAGTCTCCTCCCAGGTGCAAGCTGCCTGTGGGACTGCAGATGTGCTGTGTTCTGCAGGAGTGACTCATGGCCCACTGTCCAGCTCATCTGGTAAGGTGTGCTCAGCCATCACTTGCCCACAGCAGGAGACTTCCCTCACCAACAGGATCTAGAGCCTCTTCCAAACTAAGTCAATGAGGCCACAGCTCGGCCTACTTAATTTTCATCTCCAAGTTCCTTCCTTGGGGAGTTAGAATTAAGACTTCCCTTAGAGATCATGCATACACACACCATCTCCCCAAGGAGTGCTTCATCACAGCTGGTCTCACAAGTATCATCTAGCCCAACTGCCTTCTTCGGCCATTGTGACAGCTACATGCATTCAGAACCCATAATGTTAAAATTAATACTGAGAGTTTAAAACCACAGGTTGGGATGCAAGTTGACAAACGACCAGACTTGATTTAAAAACCATCTATCTGGCTTACCGACTAGAAAGCACAGGTCTAGCCACCACAGAACCTTCCTCCAGAGAATTTACATGATGCCAACAGACAAGAAACCAAGACTGCTTTCAGGATGCCAAACAACTGCTTCATAATACTTTGATCCGTGAATCAGGACATGCAAATGAGGCCTAATTTATAACAASAAAACCATTTATAAAAGCTAATATACTGTGCTCAAGTGCTTAAAAAATGTTTACTTCTGAGACGGGGAGCTGATACAACTTTACCTAAAAGAATTCCTTTACTTTTTTTCTTTCTCACCTCTCAGTTGCACCTGCCTGTGTGAATCTACAGCATTCTGTGCTGGGTACCTAACGCGTTTTCAGAGTTTATGTAAGTACCTCATCTGGATGAGTTGTGTACTTGTGTATTTAGAGACGAGGGAGTTTACAAAATAAGTAATTTTATTTCTATTAATAAAAATAAAAATTGAGAGCTTTAAAACAGGTGATGGCTCAGGGGGTCTCAGTGGTTAAGGGCACGCGCTACTCTTGCAGAGGACTTGGGTCTGGCTCCCAGCGCCTACATCAGGCGGAGCTGCCTGTAACTCCACTCCAGAGGCTCTGGTAGCCTCTCCGCTTCTGTATGCGCCTACACTCATGGGTCCATACATCTTCTCTACACATAATTTAAAAAATCTTGAAAATGGAGTGGGGAAGAAACATTAGTATAGAATAAATCCATTTGTAAGGTTTTGGAGTAGCTTTTTTTTTCTATTAGCTATCTGACTTTTAATGTTGTCCAGTTTAGTAAAGTTCATACTCAAATGTGTCTTTTTCATATGCAAAATTTATTCTTTTCAAAATTCACTTGATACTGGAATGTAATCTATCATTTAAGAGCTGGAGGCAAACCATCATCTTGGCTATGTTACTTAGTAAGTAGCTGAATGCTACATTCAGGTATTTTTTTATTGCACCTTTTAAACATAGCTCTTTGGCTATATCATATTCAATAAATATTAAGTACTAGCTTGAAGTGGATTATTGTTAACATGTAGGAAAATTGTACAGTCATAAAGTTTATAATAAAAATAAGCAGAATACCTACTGCTCACACTCAGTAGTTAGCACACCAGCTGGGCTCAGAGGCACTCACTCCTGCTCAAACAGCAGCTGTGCTATGCTATCCATTAGCTTTAAAAAGTGCATATTATCAGCTCCAGATTACTGAACATCTGTATGTTTGTATGCCCAAATAGAATACTTCTATATAGGTTATAAACTCGTCTAGCATTGAGAAGTTATTTCAACACAAATGAGAAAGACGGAGGATTTCCATTTTCCTTACGAAGTAATTAGACATTTCTATCACTCCTAGTCTATGTGAATTTCAACACGTTACATGGCAGAAAGGAGCCAGCAGGATGTACGCACACCCACCCATCCCTTCTCCAGGGCTGTGTATACCCAGGGGAAACCCCGACAGTGTCATTCATTTACACCACAACACTTTAGAAGCCAGGCATGCATGGTGGCTTACGCCTATGTTCCCAGCACCTGGGAGGCCGAGGCTTGAGGGCGTTAAGTTTAACCACAGTCTGGGCTACAGGTTGATTTCAGGCCATCCTGAGATATGGTGTGAGATCTTGTCTCACATGACTAACTCCACCGTGTGCCTGACCCTCATTAGGGTTAGTGAGCATACTCGTCCAGGTTGTGAGGTATGCTTTAACTGAACAGGAAACACTCAGACTGCCAGATCATGAGGGAATGTTTTCAGCACTAAACTTGTTGGGACACAAAGTGAAAAAGGAAGGAAGGAGGAAAGGAAGCAAGCAAGTCTAAGATCACAGAGAGACTTATACTGTTTTGCTGAAAGGTGGAATATGGAAACCTTCCCAATACTAGAAAAACTTTAAAATCATCCCCTCTGATGTTTAGCCGGCTTCGAGTCTAATACAACAATCACTTAGAGAAATGAATTTTAAATGCTGACACCACTGGGTAGAACTCTGGCCTTCTCTTTCTTTTACCTTTTGCCTATTAAGTCTGAAGGCCTTTATACAAATAAACAGTCATTTGTACTTCACGGTACCCACTGTCCTGAAACACTAGCTAATCAAAAAGGAAGTCAGCTTTTTTCCCCTAAACTGTAGCAATCTGACACTCTTCCCTCACTCCCCTTCTTCATACAACATTTAGAATCTGACATTGTGATGTGGTTGGTGTATCTGATAACACAGAGAGCATTTCTACAGAAATCACTGCAAAGCTGAGTTCCTGTACATCTGCAGAACATGGATCTGTGAGGTTACTGGGTAACTCTACAATGTAGGGCTCCAACTGCTATTTGCCCACCTGTGATATAGTATGCAGCCAACCTGGCCACGGTATAATTCAAAACATTTCAAATTAACTTCAATACTAATGGAACTGCCCTTCTTAAAATGTCCTCACTTAATACAGCCCAATCAGTGTGTTGGAGTGTCTCTGACGGACAGGGAGAACAGTAAGCAAATCTATATGCAGTGGTTAGTAATATAAACGAAATATTTCTCAGACACTAGCAAATCTGTTTACTCTAATTTACTCTTATTGAAAACATTTTTTTTTTCAAGACAGGATAGGATCTCTTTGTATAACACCCTTGGCTGTTCTGGAACTTACTTTGTAGACCAGGCTGGCCTCAAACTCATAGAGATTCACCCACCTCTGCCTTCAGAGTGCTGAGATAAAGGTGTGCACCACCAATGCCTGGTGATATTTTGTACTTGTGTGCTATGTACATGTGTTCACGTGTGTACACATGTAGAGGTTCATGCACATAATATGTGCACAGGCTTGTGAAGGCCAGAGGTTTATGTCAGGTATCTTATCCTTCCCCGTCTTATTACAGATCTCTCACTGAACCTGGAGCTCACTGATGCAATCTGATGAGATGACCTGGTCAGCGGCCTCCTGGGATCCTCAGCCTCCTCCTCCCCAGGGCTGTTTTCAGGCCTGTACAGCAAGCAGTGTTGATGTTTTACGCTGGGATTGCAGCTCCGGGTCTTACTTTGGCTGAGCAAACATGTCGCTGGCTAAGCCATCTCCTCCCTCTCATTTTGCATTTTTAAAAAGAAAGCTAAAGATGTTAGATGCAATAAGATATATGTAATGTAAACCGTGTAGCTTCTAAGACAGCTTTGTTGAATGTCACACAATGGTTGACATACACTACAGCTTGGGACATAGCAGAGAGGGCTGGAGACACAGTTCAGTTACTGAAGAACTTCCTGGCAAGTCCAGAGACCCAAGTTTCATCCATAGAATCAAAAAATAAATTATAAAAAAATTAAAAGCTCGTCATAGCAGTGCAGGCTTGTAACCTTTAGTAACCTCAGTCTTGTGTGGAGGAAGCAGACACATCATGGAGGCTCTGACAGGTGAACTGTGGGCCAGTGAGAGACATTGTCTCTAACAAGGTAGATGGCATTGCGGAATGTAACACTCGGAGTTGCCTCTGGCCTTTGAATGCACCCACACATATATTCAATTGCACACACACACAGGCATGAACATTGAGAAGAACAGGAAAGAGGAACTTGAGGGGGTCTTTTGTGACTGGAACCCACTGGATCACACTGCTTTTCACAAGCAGCAGCAATCTGAAATCGCATCCTTTCCTGCTCAACAGAGCAATCTCAAGAGGAAACAGCATGAGAGGGGGCATGGGTCACCTGGACCCATGGTAGACACATTGGTCTACCTTTCTAGGTTTTAATTCTTCTCTTTTCAGTGCCAGACCAAACCTAGGTCCCGGTGCATGGTAGGCACCATCATCACTGAGCCACACCCCAGCAACACAAACCTTTGCTACCTGATGTCATGAAACAGTCTCTCGATTTCCTCCCTGGGGCCTGGAGGCAGATCTTTCAAAATGGCAGGCTGAACTCAAACCACATGCCAAAGCGAAGTGTGGCTGTGGTGCAACGCAATGAATTTAAAAAAACAAAAACAGAAACATGTATTCATTCATTCATGTGTGTGTGTGTGTGTGTGTGTGTATGTGCGCATGTGCACACACATGCGTGTGTTTCTCTGACATGGCACAGTCTGTACGCAGCAGGACACCTTTTAGGACTTGTTTTCTCCTTCCACCAAGCGGGTCCTTCCTGGGGATTGGACCCAGGTTGTTGGGCTTCCCCACTGTGCAGTTTCACCAGTGTAGACCGATCCTTAGCTTCTTTCCCACACTGCGTAGTCTCACCAGTGTAGAACAATCCTTAGCTTCTTTCCCACACTGCGCAGTCTCACCAGTGTAGAACAATCCTTAGCTTCTTTCCCACACTGCGCAGTCTCACCAGTGTAGAACAATCCTTAGCTTCTTTCCCACACTGTGCAGTCTCACCAGTCTAGGGCGATCCTTCTTTCCCACACTCAGGGGAGGTGGCAGTCTATGAGCAAGGAGGGCTCAGCTCTGTGATCCTGCTCCAAACACAGCAGCACCCGGATTTACATGTTCTCGAGTTTTGGATCACATCTGGTTTGACCACAGCTAATAATGAAAACCAAAAACATGATCTAAACTACTACAAAACTGATGATGTAGCTTTTGCCCCCTCATCCCCCCCCCATACTCATTCTCCCCTATACTTCAGAGGCCTGAAGGCAGCCAGTGAAAGGTGGGGGAGGAAGTGGGAGGAAATGGAAAGTCCCTGAAATGCAGTGTGCGTCATCTCTCCACTTCCGCTGTCCACTGGCCTTAAAATGCTGGAGAGGTGGAGAAGATTCCAAACCGTAAAACTGGTTTTCAAGAGACACATGCAGACACCAGCGACAGTTCAATACTCTGATGGCCTCCATGTGTCTGTCCTTCCTGCTTCAGCTTTGTCAAGGAAGCAGGCAGGCAAAGGCGACGAGAATCCCAGAGCTCCTAGAAAGCCACGAGAGTGTGGTCATTACCGCAGTCCATTTGTTCACTGTTGCTGAGGGCTTCAACAAAAACTGTATTTTTGAAGGTTATTTTCTTTCAAAGGACTTAAAAACAAACAAACAACCAAGTTCCATGATGGCAGAGAAGGGAAGGGGCTTGTTTTTATGCTGCAGTGTTTTCCCAGGGTCCCCACGTTCTTAGGCATGGGCCTCTTAGAACGTGCTAAGCCTTCACCAGGCTCTATAAAACATCCTGCCCAGTGTTACACCGTGGGCTGTTCTTAAATGATTTGCACCTATGCTGGCTAACATAGGAAAGGTTCTCAGCACACCTGGAATCCAGCTAGAAACTTAACCGCCTGATTAACTCACAGCTGGGATGGGGAGCTAGTACTCCTAGCCTCAGAAACACTAGGCTCTTTTTCAGACATAAAAGCATTTTTTTATGTTTTAATGACCAGATTTTGTCTTTCTATCTTTCTATCTTATATATAAGACAAGCTTTATTCTGTGGTAATTTATTTGTGACAGCAAAGTTAAGAAGAAGGAGAAATAGGAACAGTCTGGAGAAAAAAAGATATCTTTCATTAAAACAGAATAAATAGATCTGATGTCTCATGTGAGAAGAGATGAATATGAAAACTAAAACACTAAAATATTACCCTTCTTTATTAACAGAGAAAAGTTCCATACCAGGATCTACTTGTCTTCACCTACCTGTTACATGCAACATGAACAAAGGCAGGGATAGTACAGAAGTCCTTATGCAGATTTCACACAAACACAAACACTAAGCAGTGCCTGCTTACTAATGACAAACCACAAAAGAGGAAGGCCTCCTGAGCAGATCTTGGTGATAATCTAACTTGGGTCTTAGAAAAAAAGGAATCTAAACCAGGCCTTCAACAAGTAGAAAGATGACAGCCGGAGACTGGCAAGCTATGGAGAACTGTTTATCCTGACAGACGAAGAAACAGTGGCTTGGTGTCAGCTGCGGCGGCCCTAGCACCTGCAGTCAGACAGTAGGAGAATGACGCTCGCTGTCTGTTGCCGGAGTCCAGCTGAGACATGGGATGGCTGGCAAGTGGACACCACTCGTTCAGGCAGCCCCTCACTTCCCATCTCTCCTGGAGAAACCTTTGGGTACCCCTTTTTAAAGAGCCCACTGAATGGCCCCAAATCCCCTCAATCACACAAAAAAGTCTGGGACTTTTAAACTCTTGTTCTTTTCATGGTGAGAGCATTCTCTGACTGCAACAGGCTCCGAATCTGAGATGGTATTTCACGGAAAAGCCTGCCCAAATCCTGTTTATACCTCAAGCATCTACCTCAAGACCTTTTAATGTCTCCACTCTAATTTCCAGTTCCCTGTAAAAATACAAGTAGATTATTTGTCTTGCCATATCCCACTGCTGTGCAAGCCCTACAGACACCAGAGCTTCCTGCAGTTTGTCTCTGAAGCATGCAGGTTACCTACGGCCAATTACCATGCATTTGTTAAGACACTCGGGTCAAGTCTACACTTCAATAATCAATTCTCTGGCAGTGGAATGCAGCATTTCATAATTTCCCTGCTTGGTTTGGGTATTTGCTGATGCCTGTAAACTATTAAGTATGTATGTAAGGAAGCACTACCACCAACAACAAATTAAGAGTTCAAAGGGAGCCGGATGCTGTTTTAATACTTTGACTTAATCCCTGTACCAACCCTTAGCAGTAGATACTCCCCTTATCATCATCTGAGCAATACAAACAAACCAAAGGTTGGAGTGTAATAACTCACTTAAGGTCACGTGACGGGAAGGTGAGACACAGGTGGTGTGTACTCTGGCAGCTTGCACACTCAATCTTCACTCTTACATACTACACAGACAGCTTCAACCTATCATTTCAAGGGCTCGCTGTCTCAAGCCCTGTTCTCTTTCGTGTGAACTCCTACTCTGATCCATTATGGGTGAGCCCGTTCATCCATGAAGACTCTCGCTGTATCACAGGGTCATTAAAGCCTCTAACTGAGACTAAGCTGGGAAGGAGCTTGTCAGGCTGCTCTCAATCCAGGGGCCCAAAGGCCATCTAAACTGACCTTAGGAGAGGAATCTGCTGACATTCTGACTGGGGTTGCACTGTTATCTCACACCAAGTAGTCCTGACAGCTTGGTGATGCTCTCTGTGGACACAGAGTATCTTTATTCTGCTCACCTCTTCAGACTTTAGAATTAGAGGGTTGCAGTCTGTCTCATGGAAACGTCTCCTACGTGGTCTGACTGACCCTGGTCCTAGTTTCATTTCTGTTGCTGGGATAAGATACCTGACAGAGCAACTGAGGAACAGGACTCTTCTTCCTGGTGGCACCAGGTAGGCCAATTCCCCTCTACCCCAGAGGTCCCACCTTTCTTCCCACAGAGAGGCCTCCTTCTCTGTTCCTCAGGTAGGTTCTGCTCCTTTTCTCACCTCACAGACAGACAATTCCTTCTGCAACCTCACTTCTCAGAGCCATTGGGTAGGCATCGCTTAGCCTACCCACAGAGGTCTCCCATCTCTTCCAGAATCTTGTCAATGAGTGTTGCCCAGTTGCCATGGCTCTTTCTGGATCTCCCCATACCTCAGACTAGGCCAATTCCTCTCCAACCTAGAAGCAATCCACTCCTCTGGGATTTCATTTTCCAGTTCTCCCAGGTTAGGCCCTACCCCTCCCAACCCCATATTCCACCAGACTATACACTGAGGTCACCAAGATCTTCTGCCCTCAACTGCTACTTGACTGGACCTGACCGGCTCTGGGGAACCAGGCAGGGCAATCTGCTGAGAGCTTACTGAAGGTATGGCAACCGGACTCGGAGAGTCACCCCTGAAGGCAGCAGGGGAGGGCTGCAGCGAGGAGGAAGTACTTACTGTGCTATTACTGGACTGTCTGTCTGCCCACACATTAGCAGATTCTAATCAAAAGAGCTGGGAACAGAACCCGCAACTCTCAGGAGCTGGTGCCACAAAAGAAAGCACCTTGGCCCTCTTAACAGTTTAACCCTTTCCTGAGCATTACATATGCCTACTCTGAAAGATGATCTGAACAGAAGGGAGGATGAGGCCAATAAACCACTTCAGATGTACAAGTCGCAAGGCAGAAACAAGAGAAACATGAACCAGTAAAGACACCCACCTCCCAATTTCTAAACCCATAGTCATGTACCCTAATGAGAATGACCTGGAAGGTGTTCCAGACAAGAAATTGAAGAGAACGATGATAATTATGCTCACACAACTAGAAGAAGAATAAACTCCAAGACAATAAAAACGAAGAATGGGATGAAATCCACAAGGCATGCAAGATATGAAAATAGAATTCATTACAGAAATAGAATTACTGAAGAAATAGAAACTGAAATGATGATGGATATGAAAAACTCAGTAAGTCAAGTAAATCCTCAGTGGAAAGCCTCCCCTCATGTGGAAAACAGCCAGGGCTGGAAGACAAAGCACAGGAATTGGATCACTCACCAAAAGTCAGTGAGAAATTTAAAATACAAAGAATCATGACTGGGAAATGGGGGAGCTGTGGGACACCATGGGAAGACCTAACCTCTGAGTTATGGACCTGGAACAAGGAGAAAAAGATGACAGCAAAGGCATACAGAATATCTTCAGTACAATCATAGGAGAAAATTCCCAAACCCAGAGAACGGTGCCCATGCAGGTGTGAGAGGCCTACTGAACACCAAGCGAATCCTCCCCACTAACTGTCTCTGCTAGAACAGTAAAAGCGCAGAAGAGAGCACTGGCATTGAAAGTGACGAGAGAGGAAGGCCAGACCATTTATAAAGGTGGGCTGAAAGACCACAAATGTCAACATGAGCAAAACTGTCAAAATTGAAGGAGAAATAAAATCTTTTCACAATAAAAACAGATTAAAGGGACTTGTGGCCACTTATTCATTCCTAGGACACCGTAAGGGGCATTTCATCTGAAGAGAAGGATAAACACACCCAAGATGTCACCAAGAATAAAAAGTGCCATGATAGTTAGGCGAAAGAGGTCCTAGGAAAACACACAATCAACCAAGTGACAGGAACTAATGCACATATTTCAGAGATAACTCTCAATTTTAGCAGTCTCTTCCCTAGTGTAAAGACATGGACCAGCTACTGGATTAGGAAACAGGATCCATCTCTTTGCTGCTTCCAAAACACATACCTCCCCATCAAGAACACAGATACTATCTTAGCGTAAAAGGACAAAGAAAGGTACTCAAAGCTAATGAAACTAAGAAGAAAGCAGGCAGATCTATTTAGTTTTTGACAAAATACACTTCAAACCGAAACTACTCAGAAGAGCTAGAAAAGTCACTTTATACTTAAAGGATCCTCTGGAGCTGGAGTTACACATGACAGTGAGTTGCCATGTGGGCTCAGGGAACTGAACTCAAGCCCTCTGCAAAAGCAACAGGTGTCCCTAACCACTAAGCCATCACTCAAGCCTCCCAAATCTTTATTATGAAGCTAGTATTACTCTGATAACAACACACACACACACACACACACACACAAAACACACATATGGAATACAAACACATCATGTACTATGATCCAGGCAACTTCATCACAGAGACCAGGGATGATACAACATTTTTTCCCAGAATCTGACACAAGACTTAAAAATGATCTCTAGTTCAGTGTAAGTAGCAACTCACAGAGGTAAAGCCAACTCTGCCAGTTACAAAGAACACTGTTATACTGACACAACATTCATGCCATTGGACTTCTCTGAACTCCATCAAAGGTTTACAGCTTTCAGACTACCTTGGCCCCAGGTGAGATGAACCTGACATCACTTTATATAAGTACAAATTTCTTACACAATATATTGCTCAATTTGCTTTTTCATTCTTAAATGAAATATTTTTCCTGCAGCAGACAAAATTTCAGTTAATTGTACAATTTACCTAAGATTCTAAAAAAATGCTCATTAGTCCGAATAACAGGATTAAATGTTTCTGAATGCATGATAGAAAGCCAAAAAGCAAAGGCACTCAGCATTAAAGAAGGCAAGCTAGTCAGAGTGCTCACACCTGTTAGCATTTTCCTTCCACCCACGAAGACTGACTGCCTCACCCAGACCACTTGACAATCTGAGTTGAATCCTTAGGACCCACACGGTGGAAAGAGAGAACTGCATGTCATCTACCCCACACATAAAATGTTATAGCATCGGGTAGGCAGGGGGCTCTAATCTAGGCTGGCAAACACATGAAAAAACATGAATTTCAACCCCCATCCTGGTGAGACATTACACAATTGTAAACGACTGAAACATATAAACAGACACATCGCTACATTAACAATTTTTCATTTTTCTATATTAACTTTTATTCAGAGGTTTTATATATATCAGAAAAAGAAACGGCAAAGTTCTTATTCTAGTTGAATTTGTCGCCCTGCGTTGCTAATGGAGGAGCTCCAGGTTCAGAAATAGCTTCTGAACTGCCACACTGCTCTATGTGATATTGGGGACAGCATCAGCGATTCTAAAGTTTCGATCATAAGTACTGTGACTCTTTACCATGAAAGGGACATCTTTCACAGGAACTACAGAGCAATGACCCTCTATCTTATTTAAGTAGACATGGAACCATGTTGTCCTATGGAAGGATGCTAGCTTACTGGTTGAATACAAAAACTTAGAGAGAAGCTTGGCAGGGCCCTAGTGCCCTGTGTAAACCCTTGCTTGGCAGTCCAGGCCACATGTCACCCACCATATACTTGAACAGTATCCCATACATGATGCCAGTTCTAGTCTGCTCTGCTGGCTCTCCCAGGCTCCGAGCCTGCTTTCCTCTGGCTTTCTCGGCTAGTTCCCTTTCAACTGGCTGGAAACAGAACCTGTCTTCCCAAACCTACAGCATGGAGAAGTTTCAGGATCCTTCGATTCTCCCTGCACAGTGCTGAGGACTTGGAACACTCACTCCTCAGAGAGGGCACAGGCTGACGGGAAAGAACGGTCAGTTCTCAGGCATGCTGACTTGTCTGGTCAGTATTTTTAAAAGATCATCAAGAAGTACGGCTTCATGGCTTCTTGTGAAAACCAGCTCTGGCCACTCTGGACTGCCTGCCTGCAGGAGCTGAACAGACCCTGCTGGGAGACGGGACATTCAGCCTAGCTTTGCACTGCCTCATCCCCGCTCAGTCACTTCTCTTAAGAGCCCACAGGATCTAAAATGGTCTTTTGCCTTTTCTTCTGTATTTTCTGTCACCTCTTGTCCATAGTATCTAAGAAACTGATCTTAAAGGACTTGGCCCCAAGGATGATGTGATCACCACTACTCTCAACGTTCCCTTACTGCTTGGTTTCATGCACACCTGGATCTACAACTGTGAAAATTGTTCAGACAGCACAGAGAGCATTCTGAGTCTCTGACCAATAAATCTCCTGTTGCCTCCTATAAGCACTCCTCTCATTTAGCAACTGTGTCATTGTTTGGCAACACCCAACTTGGTGGCTAGCATTTGTTCCAGGTGTTGCCTCATTTAGCAAGGACATTCTAAGCCAAATGATGGTTGATGGCCACAGATACCAGACAATGCCCAATAAAGAATTCTCACTTGCTGTGACCACAGACTGAAATACTTGCTATTGCATTAATGAGTGGCTCTCAGGTAACTTAGTTTACCTCAGAGTAAGCACCCACATAGTGATCCTCACATAAGTCCTGTCTGTGTACACAGTAGCCCTGCCCAGGGTCCCTTGAAAGGGCTCCCAATTTCACAAAAGTCCTCCATTTCCACTGAAGTCAAATCTTGTTCCATGTACATTTTCCCCTTACGCATTTGGAAGCGAAAGGAAGGCAGACTGCTCCCTCATCTACAGGCCCTGTGACTTTCTCTTCAGACATCTGAAGACAGTTTTTATTTCCTCCAGCTCAGGGTTCCTGACTAGATAACACTCAGGAAGGAGTTCTGAGGTTTCAGTACAGAAAATGGAGGAGTTACATGCAAAGATAACCTTTTTCCCAAGAGGGATATCAGGGGTCTAAGAAAAACAGAAATTTGCTGCACTTTTGAGCATAAAAACCAGATCCGTCCCAACTCAAGGCACTGAATATCCTTGCTTCACACGTGGGTCTGGTGTAGACTGTGTTCCTCTTTACAGTGAGGGACACTGTAAGGACCACAGTCAGTGTATCGGGAGTTACATCTCTGAATAGCATTTGTTGTTCAGAGATGTGTTGTAGAATATTATTTTAAAGTGTGTTACTTTTGTTTTTGCTCTGGATCATTTGTTTAATGATGCAGACATGTGTTTGATTAAATAAAATTCACCTGCGATCAGGAGGCTGCATCAGCAACTAGCTGATAGGAAGTGGTAGGGGGAGCCAGGTGGAGAAAGGGTTGTTCGGGAGAGGTGAGAAGCAGGAAGGCTTTTGGAGCTATGCCAGAAGAGGAGGTGAGCTACTGGCTATTCAGCCTCTCTGAGGAGCAGAATTCCACCTCAAGTCTTGAGTCCTGAGGTCTTTAGAGGGACAGAAATTTAGTTAAGTTCCCTTAGCAGCTTTGAAGAGTCGGTGCCCGAGGGACCAAAATTCCCTCAGCCTGTGGCCCTCGAGGCCTAACTGCTGAGAGTGGTGGAGTTGCGATTGCTGGTTCAAAGAGTAGTGGATTAAAAGGTAGCAACAATTAAAAAAAAGAGGACAACAATATGGGGCAGGTTAGATGGCTCAGTGTGTGACAATACTTGTTTCCAAGACTGACACCTGGACCCAGATGGTGGAAGGTGAGAGTTAACTCCAAGTTGTCCTCTGACCTCCACACATGTGCTTTGGTACGTGTGTATGTATATATATATGTGTGTATATACACACACGCAACAACAATAAAGCAAAACAAACCTCAACTTCCTTATCTAAGAAAGAGATTAATATGAATTTTAAATTCTATCTACATCCTAAGAACATGATACTTCTGAAATGGCAGATTATCACTTAAGATTTTATCCCTAACTCACAGCACTGTGATGAAAGATGGGATGTCTCATAGAAGTTTTGGAGTTCCTTCTTTTAATTTTTTTTAAAAAAGAAAATCATGTACAGCATTTCTTCTGGGCAATCTGGCCATACATACTTCCACTTAGCTTTTTCTGGGCTCCCCTGTCTCGCATGCCATCTGGGAGATTCTCTAGAGGTTACATTTAGGATGTATACAGGCATCATCTTCAAAGACCTGATATCCAGACTTTTGAGCAATAATCATGGTTCTGGTTATAAAATTACAAGTTCTATAATAAATAATGGCTGCTCACTACAATTTTTCCTTAAGGACTTGGGCCCATTAGCATCTGCCCCATTGAAATGCCCAGGAGACAGCATGAGCTCTTGGGGTTGCAGTCCAGAATGAGCAGCAGCAACAGCTGCCGTGAGGTCGGACCCTTGGTTTTAAAGCCATATTAGAGAAAAAGTGTTGAGCTTCTGAAGACCTGAACGAGATGGGTAGCCAGGCGAGCTCCTACTGCACATAGTAGCAGGCAACTCAGACCCTCAGGGCGAGTACCTTGAGGAGAAGCTAATGCTAAAGAAAGGAGAGAGGTGCTAAATGAAATCAGAGGTGAAGAAATCACTCAAGTTTGCTCACCAGTTCACGCATTCATTCCAGCAGCCTTTTCTCTGTATCGCATGCCTCTCGGAAGGCATGAAGCCACAGCCGAGGGAAAGGGGCATGTTCCTATGTTCCTGCTTTCTGAGCTCACAGTCTAGCCTGTTTTTTTTTTGTTGTTGTTGTTTTTATTTTTTTAAATAAAGATTATATACAGCAGACAAGTGACAGTAATCTCAGTGGGAATCTACCTAACTGAGCAAATTCTCAAGCAACACCATGACCTCTTGGAACCTTCCTGGGTGATTATTATGGCCTTTCCCCTGTGCAGCGGAGTGGCTTTTGCAGCATGCAGTACTATGGTGATCCCAAAGGAGTGCTCTCCTAAGAGAAAGTGTTAAACGCTGACAGTCACTGTCTACACAGAACTGAAGGAATGCATTCTGAGGGGGAAGGGTAAACCCCTCTGCACAGCCACAGGGCAAAGCTTAGGAATCACCACCAGTTAATTAGGAAAGCAACATTTGGGAACAAAGAAGCAAAAAGACTGGGAATATGCTAAGGCTTCCATCCAATGCCCTTACCTCCAAAGGCATCTACCCATATTTAAGCATATTTAATGCAAAATAACAGTGTGACTTGAATACTGCAAAATTCAGCACCTGGGGCCTGTGCTGTGTAATCATGGCAGCCCCCACATTTCCCACGGCTGTTCTGAAGACCCAGGTGTCCGCACAGGTAGTAAGAAGAAAATTCCATCACAACACCCCCAGAACAATCTTCTGTTCACAGAATGCCTAATGACTGGATTTTCAACAGTTTTTCCAGTTATGATCTTGCCTGATAATTCAGTTAAAAGAATGATGTAATTTCAGAAATCGCTCCCAAGAAGTCATAAATTCCAATCCACCACATCCTTAGGCCCGACTAACTACACTTATGATCCTATACCATGTATAACTTACTTTAAAATACTATTGATTTCAAACATTTTTCCATGATCCATACAAATACATTATATCTAAGATGATCTAATTACATTTACATCCAAAAGAAACAAAACCAAATATGATAAGCAATAAAAGACAAAGACGCTGGTTTTGTTGTTTAATTTAACAATCCATTGACAGATCAGACCTGTGATTATAAACAAACTGTACCGACCACACCATGAACTCTGCACAACCCAACACTCGAGAAAAGTCAACTGTACTGACCACACAATGAACCTCTGCACAACTAGACACTCAAAAGAAAAATCAACTGTACCGACCACATAATGCACAACCCGACCCTCAAGAGAAAAATCAACTGTACTGACCACACAATATACCTCTGCACAACCCGACACTCAAGAGAAAAATCAACTGTACAGACAACACAATGAATCTCTGCACGCACAGGCAATCAGGGAATCGAATCAGGAATGATCACTCAGGCAGTGGTTGCAGCGCAAGTAAAGGTCTTCATCAGAGGCAAACATATCTAATCTGTACCTAAAAGCATCAGGTGCATTTCCTTCAAGGGATCATCTACAAGCAGTGAAATGGGTTCAAAACAAACCACACAGGGAAAATACATGGTCTTCCAAACAGAGACCATCCCCAAACACAGAAAAGCTCTGTCACCCTGCAGGACAGGAGTGCCATCACATCCTGGCAATCGGCAGCTTGTTACCCTTGGAAATAAATCCAAAATTACAGAAGTCTTTAGTGTCTCATTGTTATTCTTTGTTTTGCTTTAAGGTAATTATCAAGCTTTCAATAAAGCCTATGGTGACCTTGAGCTCGTTAAAATCCTGCTGCCTCAGCCCCAAAAGTGCTGGGACCGCAGGCATGAGCCATATTGCCTGGTTCCTTCTTCAGGTCTTCTGCATCAAATACCACTTGTCTTAGACCTCTTGGGCTGTGGGAACAAAAACACTTCAATAGAAACTTATCACAGTGCTGGAGGCAGAGAAGTTCAAGATCAAAGCATGTCAGCTGAGGAACAACTCCTCAGAGGTGGCATCAAGTCCCCAAAAGACAAAGGTTCTGTCATGTGACTTTGGGGCAGGGGACACTATTCATCCATACAGGAAGAACATCAACTAATCAAAGAAGGAATTCTCTGAAAGTCAAGCTTGGTAAATCAGTGAGTTATTGGGGTTACATATTAGAGCACGAGTAACTCAATACCGTCAGGAAGTCCCTTGGGCACCTTGGGGACAGCCACACTACTGCAGAGTCTAACTCCAGACAAGAGTTCAGTCCCGGGAAGAGGTGCCGTCTAAGGATCTCAGGAAGGCCATCGGCCTCCTGTTCTGCCCTATTCCCTCCAGGAGGGAATGCAGACTAGGTCATCTTGATTTTAATCTTGATCTTGCGAGGGCCTGTGAGTGGTCACAGCGGCTCGGAATCAAGATGACCATGGTCATGGCCAGCATGGAGGAAAGAGCTCCACGGCAGGATCCTTCATGTTAAGACAGAAGTTCCCATGCGGAGTTGTTGCGAACTGGGAGGACCATCACCTGGGTCCTATCTGTCAGATAAGTGGGATGGTAATCAAGTAGGAAAAGGTCCTAGGGAAGGGGTACAGGAGTTGTTATGGGTTTTACTTTCCAAACACAAAATGATGGGGAAAATGTAAAATACCACGCGATATGGGATATCTGGAAATACACATGTATCTACTACTCTGCTTTCCTGAATGTAGTTGCTAGTTATCTGTGAGGTGATGACACATGTTGAGGTTATTACATGCTGAATGTCTGAGACATGCAAAGCCCTGAGTGGCTGAGGAGAACCTCTGACCTCAGCACCTAAGCAATAAAGTGAGAAAAAAAGCCCTAGGTTACAGATGCAGAGGGAAGGGACATTTACTCTTGATGAAGTAACATTTCAACCTAAGCCTAAAGAACTAGCAGGCCAAAGGGAGGAATGGGGTAAGGAGGTGTTCCCAAGGAAGAGAATCCTTTCTATTAAATGGAGAAAAGACTTAGAGAGAAGCTGGGAGGTGGTGGCGCATACCTTTAATCCCAGCACTTGGGAGGCAAGGCAGGCAGATCTCCATTGAGGCCAGCCTGGTCTATAAGAGCTAATTCCAGGACAGCTAGGACACAGAAAAATCCTGTCTGGAAAACAAAACAAAACAAAACAGAGGCAGATTTGATACATACCTATAACTGTATGTATGTATGTATGTATGTATGTATGTATGTATGTATGTATGTATGTATGTATGTATCACTTGGGAGGTGATGGCAGACCTCAAGCTTCAGGTCACCCTGGGCTGTGTCGTGAGCCCAAGCTCTCTAACAAGACCCTATGCCAATGTTCTCCTATGCCCTCACAGAAGTGAAACAGAACAGATGCGGCAATAAGGTTAGGGCAGGAAAATGCCAGAAGAATAATTGGCTGATTTAAAATTTAACACTTTTAGTCTCTCCCTAAAGGTTTATGGTTACAACATTATTGCCAGGTGTACTATTACGACACTGTTATGCCAGCTAAGCTATTCCAGGAACCAACTATGATGTGTATTTCATATTGTTGACTTGAAGCATTGCTTTTCGTCACAGAGTTAGAAGGAGTTTGTATCCAGTTAGTGCTGATCACATGACTACTAAATTAGAAAGTTCAGGTTAACCCTTTTCTTTGTTTTCTTTTCCAATTCCATTTCCCCTAGATTAACTTTTCAATGAGCATCTACATCATGGTTCTCCATCTATGATGCAAGGCATCCTCAAATTTGTCAAATTTTCCATACAGTTGTCCAGGAGTCATCACTATAAAAAAGTAACGATGGTCAAGCTTTAGCTACGCTACACCCACTTGGAAGGCTGGCGAGGACAGGAGGTCCTTGGCTCCCCACTCAGAGTCAGTTCTAGTCTGGAGTGGGGACTGGAGATTTGCACATCTCTCTGTTGTCCAGGTGATGCAAACACCAGACCCCTGAGACCACACTGCTGGACCAGAGCCCCATGCACCAGGGAGCCTGAGTAAAGGGACCAGGAAAGCGCAGCTGCTCTCAACTCTTCGTCAAGATCACAACAGTCAGCTGTCCAGATATAACTGAGTCCAGAGTTGGAGCAGAATTGTATTTCTAACCATTTTGGAAAAGCGGCATTCCAATCTTGCTGTCTGAATTTACTGTGAACTAATAGGATTCTACTGGCTCTATAGCTAACTTCATGAAGAGTGTCAAGTAGCTTTAGGTTTTCAAAAATGGCTCCCAAGAAACATCCCCTGGAAAGAACACTGAGCCTCTGAAAGCCACTAAAACCCATTTAGTCCTGCAGCAGTCAGTCCCATCAGACAGCCTTATCTTCCAGAATGATCTAGTGAACCAATAAGCTCCTATAGGAGCTGAAGGGATTTTAACACCAGCAACAATGTTTTCCTTTAAAACACATCAAATAGGTTTCAAAGTAGTGAGAATGGAAATAATAAGCAACTACAGTGCACTTCATCAACAAAGGCAACGTTTATATAGGTTATGCTGCATCTTCTGTAAATCAGTGGGAGTGTAGCTGATGACTGGTTCCGCACCATCGACTCAACATATGGATTCCACACCAGCATCACATAGTAATCAAATTATAACAACTCATTTTATAGTCAGTCCACACACACACACATGCGTACATCAAAAACAACTCACAAAAATGTGATTTTACACTTCTCTCAATTATAACAATTCATTTTAGCAAATGGTTAACAAAGATGTATCAAAGATTTCTATAAACTGAACAAAATATTATATCTAATTATAACAGCAGCTGGTATTCACCAGTCCTTAGAAGGCTGCAGGTCCTACTTACTTTTCAAACCCAATCTTCTGCTTGGTGGGAATGAACCACAAGAGCTAAGCAGTTTGCCCAAGCTGCTATCTCTTCTAAGTAGTCAATCAGGATATTTCCACCATGCTTGTTCCCCTTCATTGTAGATCTGCCTAAGAGTGACCACTAATAACCTCATAACAAAGTCAATGCTACGCTGTCTTGACATTTTTTTCTACCAACACCATTAATCCCAAACTAGGCAGCTACATTTGCTAAAATACCACAACAATGGTCTCTAGGCCACTGGCTAATACTCTTCCCCTGAGACCTCCTGCGCCAGTCCATCACTGTCTACGCTGCTCTCAGCACCACCATACTGCACCCTCCTACTAGTATGGACCATTAAGGCCCACTTAAAATGTTCAATTTCTTTCCTAATCCAAAAACCCAAAAGTCCATATTTTACCAGTGAGCTACATGCCTGTCACAGCAATACCTGACTCTTGGAACCACGTACTGGAAAATGAACTAGACTGTTCATATTGACATCATCTACATGCCCTGAGACTGTGTGAGGCTGAGTGTCAGAGCAGGTGACTAATTCGTCTGATAGAGACCATTTCAAATCACCACAGTGTTCAGGTCATGGTGGAGCTAG
Organism: Bramus lutescens; assembly: GCA_001685075.1. Lineage (NCBI taxonomy): Eukaryota > Metazoa > Chordata > Mammalia > Rodentia > Cricetidae > Bramus > Bramus lutescens. The sequence goes on along the minus strand of LOEQ01005000.1, from coordinate 215,327 downwards.
TGCTGATTGATTTTAGCCAGACTTACATGAAACATGAGAGCAAAAGACAGAGTGGAAGGATAAACTTACACTTTGGCCTAGGATGAAGCATGCATGCACGAAGTTTCGACCAGGAGAAGATGGTTATTAAAGAGATTAGAGCTATCAAAGAAACAAGTTACTGTAGCAAGACAAGCAGAAAGCTGTCTGAAGGTTATCTTAGGACTCGGCATGACTCCATCTGTTATAGATCACGAGAGTGTAGAAGTATAAATTTATTTCAAAGACTTAGTTTGGGACGATAGCTCCAGGGTATCCTCCTTGTACAGGGACTTGTAGGGAACTGTCTCCCTGGGAAGCATTCGAAGGCTGTAGCAGCTGGAGTTTTAAGGGGACCCAGGGGACACAGAGTACATTATCAGCAGACCAATGTCCTGACTATCAGCAATACAAGTTTTGCAGGCATGTAGAATGGAAGAGTTCCAGGCTAAATCACAGAAACTTGCACCCAGATGTCAAAGACAAGGCCAGGAGTGCATGATAGGACTGAAGTAGCAGGAGTGTGTGAAGCTGCGAGACTGAGCTAAGGCTCCAGTGGAAACCCCAGGAATTTACATACAGAAGGAATATGGACTATCTGCTGAGTCCACAGGTAGTGAGCAGAGGTGGAACAGAACCGCTAATATAGAAGATTAAATACATCAGCCTGAGTTCACACATTGAATGTGTAACAAGCCGGGATCTGATCGGCCCCCAGAGACTGTTTCTAATAGACTGAAATCACCTCTAAAAAGAAGAAAAACTAAAAGCAGAATAAGAAAGATGGAAGCTTAAGATAGAAGCTGCAGAAATAAAAATCTGCTAACAGATTCCTCCACACTATGTAAGCCTGCAAAGAGATGGAAAATGTCTTTTCCTTCCAGGCAGTCAGTGTAAAACTACAGTGCAGAACCTCTAAGTGAGCCAGTTTGAAATTCAGGGTTTGTTTCTCTTTATTCATATTTATTTTCATGGCACTGGGGAATCAAACCTTGGACCTGAAGCATACTACAGATGCTCAATCTCTGAACTTCACCCTATTCTGTTCACTCAAAATTAGAAAGTTTTATTTATCTTTACTTTGTGTGTATGGGTGCATGTATGTATGTGTACCATGTGCATGCTGTGTCCTTGCAAGTTGACAGGGTGTTGGATCTCCTGGAACTGAAGTTACAGACTGCTATGGTCTGCCATATGCATGCTGGGAACAGAATTCACATGCCTCTGCCAGGGAAGGAAGTGCCCTTAAACTTGGAGCCATCACTCTAGGCCCCCATCTACTTACTCCTTCCTTCCTTCCTTCCTTCCTTCCTTCCTTCCTTCCTTCCTTCCTTCCTTCCTTNTCCCTCCCTCTTTCCTTCCTTCTTTCACAAACACAATTTAGATCCTAACTGGGATCTTCACTGAAGAAAATGTAATTAAAGAAGGCTGAGATTTTTAGCATAGCCCTAATGATAAAAGTTACTCTATAGAAAAGGTAACTCTTTTGTGGGACCAGCTCATGTAATTAAAGGTGCTTCTGATGCGAAATTTGTTGATTTGCACTAAACTTTTAGGAGGTAGCTAAAGGGTGTCTCATAAAGGAAGGGTACGTGAATTTATAAATGTCCTAATGTGGGCAATGGCGGTAACTAAAGCCCCTAAATCATACCTTAGCATCTGGGCCATCTGCACTTGTTGGCCTCATGCTACCTGCTGTGCTGCTGCTGCTCCTGCTGCCCAGAGGAACCTGGACACCTTGCACTCTTCCATGGTCTTTCACCCAATTCGCTGAGCAAAGTTTCTAACATCTCTCTTTCTTTTTACATCTCTTTTCTTTTTCTTTCAAACTGAGAGCCTCACACAAATAAGTTAAAAGTTATCTGAAAACAAATCTGAGCTCTGTGTAACGCCAGCCACACCATCACACCAGGGCACCACATAGCATTATGACCACGAGATCACTGTGCATGTCAGCAGGGCTGGTGTGATTGCTGCTCTGCACTAGACAACTCTGGGATCTTCAGACCAGAGGAACATACCAGTATCTGTGATCATTGCTTCACACAACTTCATTTCATTCTCCTAAATTAATGAGATGGGCATATCACTCATTACAAAGGCTAGAGGGTTAGAGACCAAGTCCAGGTTTGGAGAGATTTTGGATTCAAACCTATTACACTGTCTTGTACAACTTCTCATTTGTAAAATCTTAAAATGCAAGAGATCCCAAGGCCATTGTATAGTGTCTTGGTTTTTTTCTATAGCTATGACAAATCACCATGACCAAGACAACTTATAAAAGAACATCTTTGATTTTGGGCTCACAATGCCAGATGTTTAGGGACTGTGACCATTGTGCAGGGAACATGGCAGAAGGCAGGCAGGCAGACATGGCAGTAGAGTAGATGAGAGCTCACATTTGATCCACTGGCATGAGGCAGAAAGAGCTAAACGAAAATGGTATGGGATCTTAAAACCTCATAGTTGGAGTCAAGTGACACACCCCCTCCAAAGAGACCACATGTCCCAATCCTTTCCAAGCAGTTCCACTGACTGGGGACCAAGTATTCAAACACATAAGCCTATGGGTGCCATTCTCATTCCAACCATCACATATAAGAAACTCCCACCGAAAGGTGTTTTAAAAAACATAGGTTACAACAGCATTAGCTGCCAATCAAGTCCTACCTTTGTTTCACACTATTCAGAACCAGAAAACAACTTCACACTGGAGTCAAAGTGTAGAAGGGAGGTTTTATGACCAAGTGGCTCAGATGAGCAGAACTGCAGGGTTACAGCTCAGTAACAGATCAATAACCTGCAGTGCCACAGCACGATCTGACAGTGCCGGAAAGCGATGAATTCACAGGCAAATTCTTTGTTCTTGTTGCTACCAGAGTTCAGAACATAAACATATTAAGGTGGGCAAATGTTTGGATGCTAGAATTGACAATTATTTTCAACATAAAGCACAGAAATCAGGTTTTATAATCGCAAAGAATGCTGATTTCAACAAAATATGTGCAAATAAGATACTTGGTGTTATAAATAGAATCACTAACAACAGTTTTAAGGAAACATTAGGAAGCCTCAATCCATTACTTACACAATTTTAAATGCTGCATTTCTAACAGGGCTACATTCATGCAAAAAAACAACAAAATGAACTCATGGCTCCTGGTTTCTACTAATGTAGAAACAATTAGGTTATCGAATAGAGCTTAGTAAGCTAAGAGCATGAGCTCTGAGTAGAGAGGCTTGGTGATTATTATCATTACAGAAATAATCCATTGAGTAGAAAATTTTTGTCGTTGCTTATTTGTTTTTTGAGACAGAATCTCACCAAGTAATTCCAACTAGTCTGGAACTCCTTATGTAGACCAGGCTAGTCCCAAACTCACAGAGATCTGCCTTCCTTTGCCTCCTGAGTGTTGGGATCAAAGGTGTGCATGGACATTTATTTTTGATAAATGGACAAGTGTCATGTCATAAAAACAAATGGAAATGGTGGAATGGGAGAGTATTCAGAAGCTGTCATCAAACTGCAGACAGATAAAAAGCCAATGTTGAACATGTACTGGTAGAAATATTTCTCAAACAGTATGCCAGCACATGGAATCTCACTCCTCCGAATTTACAAGCGATGGTTTTGTGCAGATGCAATCTCTGATGTTCTCTTAGAAAGTGGTGTCCAAGGAGAAATGTGGCGTGAACAGGAAGCAGCAGAAGGCTCTGTCTCAGGACCACAGTCAAGAGTTCTCACCCAGAACCTGTCCCTCTGGGTAGGAAAAGAGATGGCAGAGGAACATGGCACACAAAAGACACAGAGTGTTTTGCTTCTTCTCTTGAATGGAAACATAAGGTACTGATTGTTCTATTTTCAAAGATGCTAATGTCCTGTATCAGTCACATGCATTCCTTGAGAGTTATAATGTTGTTTGCTATGTCTAGCCTACAGTGCTATCCAGGAAAAACCAACAATGTCCACAGAGGGCCAGCAAAGAACTCTTCAATACAACAGCACCTTTGTCAGACAAACAAAACACGAGGTCAGTGTTGGTAACAAATGGTGAAGGACTCACCCTACTGGATGCTAGAAAAGAAACACTGAACACTTGAAGGGTGTGAAGGTTTTATCTGTTTATGTCAAAAGTCCTGCCTAAGGCCATTTCTCTGAACCATGAGAAAGTACTGCAAAATACAAGTTAAGTGAAATCTGCAAAAAGTCATTACATTTCTTCTGGAAGCCAAATTAATTTTAGTTTTTTTTTTCATGCTTTTTTATTTTGGCTAATTTTATGAATTTTTGTTATCAGTTTGATTCTGAGTAAGTCCTCACCATCTGCATAGTGAGATCTAACATCTCCCTGGTGGTCTGCTGCTCACTTTCTACAGTAGTACCAACCTTGCACTGCAGTCCGGGGTCCTCTCTTCCCTCTTCCCTAGCAGCCTGAGGCACAGGGCCACTGTGAGGGGGACTCACCCTGAGCCTTCAGGTGAGTGTCCTGAGGTGAAACAGGGGGCGGGCATTCTGAGAAATGATGGGAGTAAAAATAAGCCTTGGTGCTGAGCAGCCCGCACAGCTGAGAGCTGAGGAATTGAATACTCAGAGGAAGACATCACGTGAAACCTTCTGTAAACATCTAAAGAAAGGCAGTCAGGCAGTCATTTGTGTTGCTTACACAATTTCCAAACTAAAGATGCCAAAAATCTTCAAGGCATGTGGCTAAAGTACTTATTTCCAAATACTGAATTTGAGTTCCTCAACGAAAATTTATCAAACAACATTTCTTACTTAGGAGCAGGGCCGCTAACTTATTGGAAGTAGGGCATTTCAAAGCATTCTGAAGGGTTCCTCTTCTTTCTTTTTCCCCATTTGTGTTTTCTGTGACAAACCTGCCCTGAAGCACCTATGACCACAAAGGAGGGGCTCTTTTTATTCTGGCATCACCTGCTCTTCAATACCTCAACTAAGAGAGCTAAGGCTCTCTGCAAAGAGACGCAACAAGATGATATCATCAAACAGAGTGCTGAGTAGACTAAAAAGAACACAAAACTGGAAATCAGTCCCCAGCAGTAGTAGGTTTCTCTAGCGGTGTCTCAGAACTAGTCTCCCTGAAGAGAGCACTGTGCAGAGGGTGAAAGGAAGCAGGAAGGGAAAAGGGAAGGAGGGTGAGCAACAGCAGATTCTTACTGGGACAGCTGAGAGAACAAGTTTTGGAACCCACTGGACGATGGTTCAAATAAATCCCACAATTTTACCCCATTAAGGACAATCTGACCTTGAATGAGTTCTCTCTGAGCCTTGATTTTAACATCTGAAAAATGGAACTGATCAATTGTACCCATGAGGGTTTTGAGGATTAAATCCCAACACCTAAGATATGTGCTTAGCAGGGTAGTTGGCACACACTGAAGTGAATCAAGAACCAGTACCTGCCACTGCTACCCAGGTCTGGGTAACTTCCTCATGCGTCTTAGCTGGCACACCAAGGGATGTGGGACTGCTTCCTGTCCACTCCCCAAGCCTCATCTTGTGCTAGTTTTTCTGTATAATGTGCCTGGTTCCTTCTGTTGCCCACAGAGAAGAGCAGGTTCCTGTCATCCACTCTAGCTGGCTCTCCTGCAGAGATAGCAATGTGACTGTTCTTGGAGACGCAGGCTGTGGCTTAAAATCTCAGTTCTGAAGGAGATCTTCTATGACTGAGTGCTGTGTTTTGTCTGAGGTATGTCAAAGGCTTTCATGTTGAAAACCTGCTCTAGTTGGTTGTGCTCCTGATAGGTGACTGCATCATAGGGTTGTCCCCTTCATCAATGACTTCATGCGAAATAGTCTAGTAGGAGATGGGGCCAGCAGGATGAAGGAAGTCACTGGGGGAGGGACTCGAGATATTCCGTTGCCCTGAGTGCTTCCTAGTCTTCTCTCTGCCAAGGCTGCCATGAGGGTACACAGCTCTGTTTGGTCATGTTCTCTTCACAGTGATATCCTGCTGGCTTCAGGTCCAAAGCCATGGAACCAGCCCAACTGTGGCAAAACACACTTTCTCAGTTAACTTGTTTCTTTCAAACACTTCGTCAGAGTAACAATAACAAGACCTAACACACTAAACAACCTCAGAAATTAGCTCAGCCATTTGCCAGCAGAACCATGTTCCAATTACCTACTCAACACAGCTGCACACCTGACCCTCTTACTGGATTAGTATGTCTTCACACTTGACTACAGATTTATTGCAGACTTGTCCATAGACAGGTCCTTAGCACTTAGGAGAAACTAACTGGGAAGGTGGTGAGTCTGAACCTATAAGGAGATGGATGGGTTGGAGGTATTAGACATTACTATGATTTGACTGAGGGTTTGATTCTGTGCAGATGGACCACAATGAGTTTCCATGCCTAAAAAGTACTGACTGGCACAGAACAAGCAAACAAGGAGAAACTCATTTATTCCACATCCACCCAGAGATCTTGGGATAGATTTCAGAGGTAATTATTAGCAATTTGTTCTAAGTCACAGAATGTATAAAACCAACTACTATTTTCCAACTACAAGTTAAATAAATTGAATTTTTCATTCCATTTCCCCTCCCCCCTGCACTGGACATATGTTACTAAGGAATAATCCCTTTGTTCAATGTGAAGATTTGTCACTTGAATTCGTTTAATAAAATGTTGATTGCCCAGTAGCCAGGCGGGAAGCATAGGTGGGGCAACCAAACCAAGGATGATGGGAAGGAGGGCAGAGTCAGGAGCCACCAGCCAGATGTAGAGGGAGCAGGAGATGAATCTGTTATGGCATGTGTCAGAGTGCAAGTAGAAATATGGGTTAATTTAAGTCTAAAAGTTAGCAAGCAACAAGGCCGAGCTATCAGCTGAGCATTTACAAGAAAAATTAAGCCTCCGAGTCAATTAGCTGCAAAGCAGCCACTGGGTATTTGGAAATACCCAGTGGACAGGAGAGCAACGTCCATTTACAGTATGTGGTTTATTAGAAAAAATCAGCCAAATATTTGAATCTGTAAGGATACTCATGTTTTCCTTTGATAGGTACAAGACTGTCCAACTTGGCAGTTTGGCAAGTCAGTGTCTATCAAACAATAAGCTGAGAATCCTGCTACACAACACTGAATATTTCCTAAGAATCTATGTACAACATTCTCCTTAGGTTTGAGTGTGGCAAGAGTATTATTGCTCTTGGCATTTGCTAGCAGATCAGCAGTAGTTTGGGGTGAAGGGATGGGAGCAATAACAAATGGGTGACAGGCACAGGGTGATGGTGTTCCCCACAAGAGCCATGCACCATCTAACAAAATCCCAATGCCAGGCTTAGCGGGGGCTTTGTAACAATCTCCCAAATCAAAATGGACTGTTGCCATCACCCTTGGTTGCGTTTTGTAACTTAAATGTAAAACCTTAGGGTTGAAGACACCACATACTCTGGACCCAGAACCTGGATGAATAAAGCAGGAACTGACCTGGGAGCCTCTGACTTGAGGACTGCTCTCTCTCACAGTACTGGAAGGTGCTAATAGTAATGCAAACTGAAAAAGGAGAAGACAACGGGAACTCCTCCCCAGCTGTAAAGTCTCGAGCCACATGATTGGCTTGGTAAGACAGTCCCAAAAGTGCGACAGTGACACATCCTGGGGGTAACCAACAACTATCAAATTAGACTCAAGACCTGTTCAATGGGGAGGAATTCACAGTTGTACTACGAACCTAGTAGATACCTGTGGCTTAAACCCTAACCTTATTTCAGGACCCTGAAAATACATTTGGGAGCAGGTTGCTGGATCTTTGCCTGTCTTTCCAGGGGCCATAATGAATTAATCTCCATTTTCCACCTTCATTATTAATTTGGCTCTTTTGATTGGCTTATGGAGGATGGGCAGCCAAACCTGACTCATGGGAAGGACACAGTCACTTCAGTCACTTCAAGAAAGTGAGGACAGGTCCATCAACTGTCTATGTGACACCCTTTCTCTTCCATTTTAAGCAATGAGTTAGTACAAATAAGCATGCTTAATCTTCATGATGCAAATAACTGAGTTATAATGTAAAGAAATCACTTTGTGTGAGATGAAAACTGTTGTGTATGTGGTTTGCTCAACGTTTAAATGCTTTTATGCTAAAATTTTTGTTTTAACTTTCAAATTGAATATACACAGCTTTTATTTTTATTTACGGGAAAGTTTGTGTCTTACTATTTTTCTCATAATTGCATTGAAGAAAGTGTTTGATGCATTAACTCTTGGTTTTTGGAATGACTTGGAGGTTTAAGTGTAGCCAGGTTTTAAGAAACAAGATACTGTGTCTTGTGTGAAGACTCAGCTAGCAAACACTAGAACCAGGACTCTAGAGGACTCTGGAACCTCCTGCCTCCTGGCAGTCAGGTCAAATTTCTAACAACTTTCTGAAAGCATACAAAGCAGGAAATAAAATCCCAAACTGTCTATCTGTAAGTGAGCTAAGTACACTTTGGAGAAGTGCAGGGAGATAATGGAATCCAGCAGGTTGCAGAACACAGTACGAACCTCTCCTGAATTTTCTAAATTTTTAAAAGTAATTCAGTCATTCAGAAAAAGAAAGTTCCGTCATATATTAGACACACAATGCCTGGCTGAAGCAGCCGTGAAATAATAAAAACATTTTGTCCCTGTTAATTATGATAATAGTGAACACTGAGTGTGTGTTATAGGCCAGGGATTATTGTAAAGATGCCATAGCTTTGGTCATATTTACTCCTATTAGGAGTCACTATGGATACTTGCATTTTATAGAGAAACAAAGACACTAACAAGCTAATTTGCCTATCGAATGGAAGGGCAGGTTTCACCCTAACTGCAGTGTCTGACAATCATGATCTTTCCCTGAAGCTTTGCTGTTTCACTGCAGCTACCAGACAGTAAGATGCTGACCCATAAAACTCATATGAGGGGTCTACATATTTTATAAAGTGTCTGAAATTGAGAAGTTTGGTCCTGGCCTAATTTCAAAGTAGTTTATTTCAGGACTAAAAGGGATTGAATCCAGAGGCACTTGTATGGTAACCAAGTGCTTCATTTTGTTTTATCTTTTCCCATATTTACCAAATCTTGTCATTTTATCTCATCATGACAGACTCTGGGTAGGTTACACAGCCTAGCTTTGAACTTGTAACCCTCCTGTCTCTACCTCCAGAGAAGCAGGGTCAAGTTCAGCTTTAAGATCCAATATTTAAAGTATAAATTGAGATAGTTTAGATTCTGAAAATATTCTAGTCATTTACAGAAAGAAAGTTCTGCTATATATGAGAAGAAATGTTCTTAATTATAGTCATTATGCTAATCTTTGAAATAATTAAATATAAGAAATAAATTTTAAAGTCTTAAAAAGCACAGCTTTCTGGCAGGAGCTCTGTCAAGGCAGGATCAGAGACATCAGTATGGCCCCTGGTGTCAATGAGGGCACCAACATCTGTGTGGCTGTCAGAAACCATGTAGAGGTTCATGATCCCTGCTGCCACTGGCTGCTATGGGCAAGGACGCTTCTTTTACAGTGCTGTTCATGACTGCAGACTCATGACTGAAAATGAGAGACACTGAAGGCTTCTATGACAACCTCCCCCCACTTTGAAAAACAAAACAACAAAAAACAGTCCACACAGGAAGCTACTAAAGAGAGTCCTTAAAAGTTGTCATAAAATGTTGAAGAGTAGCTCCTCACAGCTGATGGCTTCTGGCAGATGGTGGGTGGGCAAGGGCTCAGTTTTCTCTAAGGGGCTGGCCACTGGGAGTTAGAGCACACCCCAGTGAGTATATGAGCAATATAAATTGGACTTGGTGGGTTTGCTTTGTTTTGTTTGTTTGCTTGTTTTGGGGATGGCTCAAGGATGGGAAGGTAGAACTGAGATGAATGGGAACTGAGTGTACTCAGGGTGCATTGTACGAAATTCCTAAATAATTAATAAAAATATTATGTTGGTGGGGAGAATAGTTTTTAAAAGAGAACTTGTCTTTACAACAGAGAAGTGATGAGAAACTTGAACACATACATATTCACTGTGGCAATAACAATGTAAGGAGCGTCCCCAAGTTCACCAATAAAAATCAGCACTGAATATGGGTTGGGGCTCCACTGAGCCGTACGCAATTCGCTTTCATCACAGCCACTCATGCACAGTGGAACTAAAGCCAACTCGCAAGCAGGCACACACAGTTTACCTTGAGAGTCCCTTCACACTGCCAATGTGACTGTGGTGCGCATGGCGCATCCCTCCCAGAATTTCCTTTCTAACTTTGGAGATAGACAGAGGGTGCAGTTAAGATGAAGAAGGATTAAGGCTTCTGTTCTTTTTACGCCTGGAAACTGAAGCTGACTCACACTTAACAGCCAACCAAAACGGTGGTAGAGCTAGAACGTATCAGTGGCAGAGCACTTGCTGAGTGTACACAAGATGATGTGTTGGATCCCTAGAATCCAGAAAAGAACATGAACACACACGCACACACGTACTCAGGTGCATGCAGACATGTTCACATGCGCGCGCGAACACTCCCCCCCCCAACGCCTTTCAAAGAGAATAAACACACTAGGAGAATGACTAAACTCAAAGTCTCCAAATCAGAGACACATTAATTTTGCTCTTCCTCATCCGAAGACCCATGGCTGTGGTTATAGGACACGTTTCTGCTTGGCTGCATCGTGTTCATGTTATAAGCTACTTGCAGGTTTCGAGCAAAGTAGTACTCAAAGCCTCCCTGAAGGAAAGAGCCAAAAGAACATCAGAAATGGTAACAGCTGCTCATTTTTCTTCTGTGGCTTCACACTCTAAGGTATTGAAGTTTTAGCCACTGGGACTCTGATTCAAAGAGACAAGAAAAAGATGTCGGCGAGGACAGTAAGGAAGGGAATAAATAAAAGCCATGTATAATAACATATGTCTCCAAGGTCTGAATAAAACCCATTCATTTGGTTTGCTTCAGTTTCTTGAGACATGGTCTCCCTAGGTATCCCCTGGCTGGCCTCTAACTCACTATGTGGACCAAGCTGGATTTGAGTTCTTAGTACGCCTCCCACTCTGCTTCCCAAGCGATGAATTACAGTCACATACCACCACACCCGTAATTTTATATGCCAACTTAAAACTTGGAAAAACGTACAAGGAAAACCAGGGACAGGGCTTCACCAGAGTCTAGTCCCTGGCTCCCATTTCCTGTTGAGATTTTTCTTATAAGGAATTAAGTTAATTTTCAATATACTTTATACTTATTTATTTTGGTGTGTGTGTGTGTGTGTGTGTACACACATGCAAGCCTGTATGGAGCCACAGCATCCGTGTGAGAGTCAGAGGACAATCCGCAGGCGTTGGCTCTCTTATTTTACCATGTGGGTTTGAACTCAGGCTGACAGGCTTGGTGACAACCACCTTTGATGTGGGATGTCTTTCTGTATATGTGCTGGTTTACTGATTGATGAATAAAGCTCTTTCGGCCAATGGCTTAGTAGAGTGATGTTAGGTGGAAAATCTGAACAGAGATAAAGAGAGTGGACCGAGTCAGGGAGATGCCATGTAGCTGCTGAAGGACAAACATGCCAGCCAGAACCTTACCTGGTAAGCCCCAGCCTTGTGGCAATACACAGATTAATGGAAATGGGTCATTTCAAGATGTAAGAGCTAACTACAAATATGCCTGAATCACTGGCCAAACAGTATTATAATTACCAAAGTTTCAGTGTGATTATTCGGGTCTGAGGGCTGGGAAACGAGCGAGCCATCTCCGCCTACAGACCTTTACTCCCTGGGCCACTTCGCTGGCCTATTTATAGGCAGGTGGTTGTCAAGACACCATCCAAACAACATTTTTTTTTCTGGTTTCCCATTCTTATCCTTCTAGTCACAAGTAGCCCAGATTTAATCATATAAATGGTTCTTTCTGTGTTTTTGGTTTCCTTCTTATTAGCTTGGTTTTTCCCAGAGCCACAAAGGACCAAATTACTGGGCTTCAAGCCTACACTAACAGGGATTCTGGTGCCATACACTGAAGTCAAAGGCATTCTCTGGCAGACCACCTATGCCAACTGAGGAGGCCTGTGCTCACTAGAGACTGGGACTCTCAAGTCTATCTTTTGGAGTTCTCAAATGGGAGCCTGGTCTTTGCTTGGGCCTCTCCTTGCTGGTAAACCCAGAGGAGGGCAAATGTGCAAGCAGGGGTGCAGTGATGGGGCAAACATTCAGCATCTACCAATGCTGCTGTGCTCTGGGGTCCAAGTTTTCAACACATCACCATCAGGTCAGCTCACCAATGGCTTCAGAAACATCTCGCTTCATCTCATTGTTTTGCTAGTTGTTCTTGGTAGGAAGGTGAGTTTATGAGTCAACTGTATTAGTTACTGTTCGGCTGCTGTGCTCAAATACCATGACAAAAGGCCACTGAAAGGACCATGAGTTTCTATGGCTTACATTTCTAGGGGACAGAGTCCACTATGGTGGGGTAGGCATAGCATTATACTAGACACAGGAAGCTGAAAGATCACATCCTTACCCATACATAAGATTAGAGAAAGAAGGGGCAAGAAATAAACCCTCAAATTTCACTGCTAGTGATCCATTTGCTTCATCAAGTCTCTACCTCCTAAAGGTTCCATAACTTCACCAAACAGAGCCACCAACGGGGGAACAACTGTTCTGATAACAGCTGTTTTCAATTTCTTAGATCACTCTCTTCTCTTCACTTTCTTGATGCATCTGCAAGCTGTCTGTCTGCCTTCTACCTGACACTAGGAATCCCCACTGACACGTTCCCCCCCTTCATCTTGCATATAAGCAAATCATTTAGCCTTGACCAATTAACTCCTAAATATGTATTAATCTATCTACTTCTATTTCCTATCTTACCACTGAATTAATTTTGAATTTTAAGAGCCTTCTGATTATACTCCCCACACCCACTTTATCCCAATTCAATACATGCTGAGAAAGTCAATGCGAAATAACAAGTCAGGTACCTCCTTGCTTTACAGCAACTTTCAGAGGCTTTCTGAAGCTCCCATCATCTCTTCTGCCTCACCCTGCTTAGCTCTTCTGGACCACACTGTCTCACGCAACCACCATGTTCTCCTGCCTCTTCCAACTGATGTCTCACTTCACTGCTGTCCCCTCACTCAGTTAACACTATAGACCTTTTCACCTCCTGGGCTTACATCACACTCTCAGGAAAGTCACCCATGACTCCCTGGCCGGGCCGATTCTATCACTGCGCAATTGCTCTAAGCGTCCTCTCCATATTCAGATAATAAAAGTAGTCTACACCGATTACCCTAGATTCCACTCCACGCCCAGTCTGTGTTCCTTTAACCACAGGGTGAGTAGACTTTGTAGATATCCTCCCCCCACTTCCTCTTCTTTCTTTCTAAAATGTCTACTAGGGAACCCATGCTTAGGGGGGGTTACAAAGTTCATACAAGGTCAAGCAGCCAATAGGAGAGCCAGAATGCAAATCCATGCATCTGCACCAAGACAGCACTTACACCTCTGTAAGAATAAAGAACTCTGCAAGTTATCTGCATGTGGCCAAGCACCAAGCAGAGGGCTTCACAGAGGCCCACACAGAAAGAACACGGTACACTGAGAGACTGACTAAATGCTCGCTAGACCGAGTCACTGAGGCTGACTTCACAAAAGGGAGTTTCCACTCCACCACTGCTCTCAGCAACAACCCCTAACTGATCCACGTTGTTACAGGTATCAAAGTCAGGCCCTTTTTTTCTTTTCATACCCAGCCGTTATAGCTGGATACTAAGGAATTCCACCCACTTACATGTAAATGTGTGCCAGCAATGTTTTAAGAGTGGACGATATAACCTAGCTATTGTACTTCTGTGACTAGTGATCATTTTGAAACAGGTATTCTTGTGAAGTAGATTCAAAGGTATCATACAGAAAATGACAGAGAGACTGGTAATAAATCTCTTACATCCTTTTTTTTTTTCTTTTTTGGTGGTACTGAGGATGGAGTCCAGGGCTTCCTGCATGAGAACGAAGGGCAATGCCACTGAGCTGCACCATGAGCCCAGGACTCACTTTAGTTTTGAAGAACAGAACTGTGTGGCAAGATGTATTCCCACAAAACAGCATCAGGAGCGGTTAGCACAGTGTGCAGAGAACCATCCTGGCCGCATCAGCAGTAAGGGTCATGCCCAACCATAAGCCAGATTCCCAGCCCAGTGGAACCGGGTCCTTAAACAACATCCCATTCTGCTTACTGCTGTTTTATTACTTTAAGCTATGACACACAATCCCTCGTGATGCAAACTCTGCCAGACTGAGGCTGTGCAATGCAGGAGTGAACAGACAGATTCTCTAGACAGGGATGGCATTCTCTGCTGTTCAAGCTTTCAGACGTCTTCACTAGCCTGGGGGACTCAGACAAAAATATTGAGATAACAAAGTATGTCTCACTGTACAAACCCAGAAACCAAACAGATGGTAAGAAATGTCCAACTTTATTTTTGGATTTCAAGAGTATAACATTTTGTTTGCTGATCCAATAGAGTCAGGGGTTAAACGGGAGGGGGAGAAGCGCTGAGAAACATTTAACTACATTATAAAGCTTTCTGGGGACAGAGGCCATATTCTTAAATTTTTGTGTTATCTCTCTACCTCATATTGTAGCTTCCTAATAGAAATGTTGGATGAATGCATAAAAACACAAATGACAGGATCCTCAATCCTACATATGCACTGCAAATTTATCTTGACCCTATTATTGTAATTTTAAACTTATAGCTGAACTAGCAGTCAATACAGATGACAACCTGATCTCTAGTCATTCCATGTTCATTCACTCAAGGGTTACAGGTAAGAACCCTGGCTACTGGGTCTGGCAAATGGCTTGGCAGGTAAAGTACTTGCTGTGCAAAACTGAAGGTCTGAGATCAATCCCTAAACCCGACATAAAAGTGGAAGGAAAGACTCCACAAAGCTGTCCTCTGACTTACACACACACACACACACACACACACACACAGTGTGTGTGTACACTAAGGCAAAACAAAGGAATAGAAAGAACTCGATTATGAAGTATTATCAATGCCACTTGCCAGTTGAATGACTTTAGAAAAGTAAAACCATGCAGAAGTTTTAAATTTCTCATGGACAAAATGAAGCTAATACACTAATCACCCAGAATTACTGAGGACTGAATGTTTTTACTGTATGGAAGGCAAATAAATAACCAATAAGTATTGGCTGCTGTGTAATTTGTTGTTCTATGTAGATATAACCTTGAATATATACTTTATTTATTATTGGTTCATTAAAATGAGGTCGCTATTATAATAAAGATTATAGATTAGTATTAAAGTTCAAAACAAAATATAATAGTGTTTTCTGTCAATTTACAATAAATGGAAAACCATAACAAGTCATTGTGAATTTTGCATACCCTTTCATGAGTAGATGTCCAAAGTAGATGAAAATCTACAAGGATAAACCAGAAAATTTTCAAAAGATTTATGTGACTTTATGTGTATGAGTATTTTGTCTGCATGGATACCATATGCATGACTGCTGTCCACGGAAGTCAGAATAGGGCACTGAATTCCCTGAAACTCGAGATTGTAAGACACCATCTGGGTAGGAAATAAACTTGGGTCTTCTGCAAGAGCAACAAATGCTTTTAACCACCGAGTAATACCTCTAGTCCCCAAGAAAATGTTTTCTAAAAAAAGAGTGTAAATAAACAATCCTACTGATATCTCTCCAATCATACATTCTGCAAAAACAATCACACATGCTAAAGAAAACGTATGACTTTGTGGAAGAAATCTTCACGTCTTTAAGAAAATGTTTTCTGTACAAAATGAATCCATTTGATCATTTTTGTAAAAACCGTTTTTCCAGAAGCATTATTTTAGACACTGTATTATTTGTGTTATTTGAGCACTGAAGACTTCCCAGGGCTTTACTACAGACCCCAAGACTGGGGCATCTGGACACAAGTGGTTCTACAAAAGCAGACCACCAAGAGCTAGAAGATCGTTTTAAGGTTTTAGGAAAGTATTTTAATTGGTCAAATTATCTGAAAAATTAAATAGAATCCATGTTCAAGTTTCAATAAAGAGGCCCTCTTGCATATCAAATTTGGAGGCCACCTGTAAGCTAATTCAGGGATGCTCAGATTTTGTGACTTTTCTCTTGTCATGTATGGAGTAGACATGTGTTGTGAAGCCACACAGCTTTGGCTCACAGGGGTGGTTCCATCAGCTGGCACTTGGCTAAGTTTCCCCAAGCATTTTAGCTGCAGGAATCCACCAGCTATGTTTTCAACTACTGTGTTCAACCGAGTTCAAAAACATAGATATTTATCTGACTCAAAAGTGGTCACCATCACTTAACGTTATTACCTGAGTGTGCTGGTTTGTGTTATGTCAACTCGACACAAGTGAGAGTTATCTGAAAGGAGGGAATTCAATTGAGAAAACGCCTCCATAAGATCTGGCTGTACGGCATTTTCTTAATGATTGATGGGGGAGGGCCCTACCAGCCCTCCTTCATCTGTCACTAAGAAAATGTCCCAGAGGCTTGCCTATGGCGCAACCTAGTAGGGCATTTTCTCAATTCATCTTCCCTCTTCCCAAATGACTCTAGCTTGTGTCAAGTTAACATAAAACTAGCCACACAAAATACATTCTCAATATTGTATAAACAATACAATTGTGTATTTACAAGTCTTTTCATCACTCAAAACATAAACTGTGTACCTGCTAAATAACAGCTTCTCAAAGGCTTCTCACATGGCTCCAATGATCTCTCTTCTACTTCCTGTCTTTGTGAATATGCCTTATGCAATCATGTGCTTGTCTCTTTTATTTACTCAAGGCTGTTTCCAGTTTTACTCTCAGGCAAACACTTGTAACTCGTACTTCATGACACCATATGATATAAACAGGTTAAGAGATGAGCTCCTTCCAACCATATATCCACTGACCCACAGCCAAGAAACTGGAAGACATTTACAAACAGTTCTGCTAGATTCCGAGTTGGTGTGACCCAGACACAATGGTGCCTGGTCCCTTACACATACTCCAAGATCCTTCTGACTTTTGCCCTCTGTGCCTTCAGGATGCTAAAGCTCTCTCCAATAACACTGAACTCAAAGGGGTGGGTAGGATGCTAGGCATTTGCCATTCTTCCTTTTCTCCACATTCCCCTTTTCATGGGATGGACACTCATGGTGGCTGTCCTTTCCTTAATCACAGACATACCCAGAGGTACATCTTGGCAGCCTTCTTCTATACAAGCCAAGCTGACAATGAAGGTTAGGTGTCAGCAGGAAAGTATCTGTGGGGTTGGAAAGGTGGCTCAGTGGTTGAGAACATCTGGTCTTGCAGAGGACCCAAGTTTGGTTCCCAGAACATGTTAGGCAACTCTGGCTTGAGGAGTTCTGACGCCCTCTTCTGGCCTCCTTAGGCACTGCACTCACATACACAAACCCCAATGCAGACACATACATATATTCATAATTTTAAAGAATCTTGCAAAAAAAGGTATTTGGGTTCAGATAGCTAACTTTGGTGTGACAAATCAGAAGCATTCCAATTTAAATCAGGCACACATAATTAAAACAATTTTCCATTGGGCTAGTAAATTATTTAAAGAGTAAGAATACAGGCAACAGACAGCAAATTAAGCAAATGCTTGTTTTTTGTTGCTGTTTTTGTTTTTCGAGTCAGGGTTTCGCTGTAGATATCAAGCCTGTCCTGGGACTAGCTCTTGTAGATCAGGCTGGCCTTGAACTCACAGAGATCTGCCTGCCTCTGCCTCCTGAGTGCTGGGATTAAAGGTGTGTGCCACTATCGCCTGGCTAAAGGATGGATTCTGTCTACCCCTGGGAAGAGAAGCAATAATTTCTAAGGAAACATGTATACTTTCAAAGAAGTCATACTAAATATCCTAACTTTGTTTTCAATAGGCTTATTACAGTGACAGGTTCGCAGATATCTAGACCCATGGAATATAAAATAATAGATTTTGTTTGTTTGCTCCATATTGAATCGATTACAGTCAGTAATCCTTTTCATTCCAAAATGTCTCATGATTTAGCACCGTTGCTGGCATCTGGGGACTTCCTTGTGTTTTAGCCCCAAATATCCTGGGATTCCCATGATGACCTCCTAGCTGAAACTGGTGCTTTCCCATGGAGTCTGGGATTGGGGATGAGAGAACAAGAGCTAGCACCAGGAATTTTCACTGTCACTGGAAGGGCTCCCTGCTGTCTCTTGATGGACAGAGCAGGAAACACAGTTTGAAACACTGAGCTCAGACTAACAATACCAATGTAATTTTAACATTATAGGAGCTTTCTCCCCGTTGGGTGAGGTAGGTTGTTGCACACCATCACTCGACTGGAGACAACAAACCAGAGCAGAGGTCAGTGGCTCATGAGCTCCTGGACTGCTGTTACGACATGAAACCATGAGCTCAGACAAGCTGGAGGTGAGCGGTACAGTCATTCAGCACCAGACCCTACCTCACGTTCCCTTTCCAGCGCAGGGCTGCAGCCCCCTCCGCCCACTTCTTCTATGCCTTCCTCACATGAAACATTCTAATTCCATCAGCACACACACAGAGAAATTGAATCTATCAGGCAGCCACCTATTTTCTATTTTTACTTAAGTACTAAGAGTTTTTTAAAGGCTCTACCTACATAATATATATTCCTATATTTTTAAGTGGAAAGCTGAAAATCAAAACGTGTGTGTACAAATAAGATGAAAACTCAAAATGGCTTGTGGTGAAAATCAACAATTATCTCTGGCTTCTGTTTCCTTTCCTACTGTGAGAATTCAGCTCACCCACACAGGGTTTCCTAAATCTGGTCATTAATTATCTCACAGTCTTCAGTTCTGTGATTTCCTCTTGTATGAGGACACTATTGCTTCAGGCCTTTTTGTGCCATAATATTAAAAATGGCTATGTTCTTTCTAAAAGCAGAACACTTGACAAGACCACATTATTTCTCTGATGCCAGAAAAGGATGGCATCCCTTTACTAATGTGTCTTGAACTTTCATGTTAGACTTTCTGACTTCTAATGGCATGCATACTCATTCCATTTTATATGCAGGTTAAAATGTAATTTATAAGACTAATATTACCAACAGGCAAACTACTAAAGAACATTCAAGTTATAACTGTAGGTTTACATTCAAATATTACAACCCACTGAGGATTTCTCTCCTTTACCATATGCCAGATTTTCTAGTCTTATACATATTTCTGTATACCCAAGAAGCACTGAATTTCATAGGATATGTGAGCAGTCAAATATGCCACTAATCAGCTCAACGTCAGGGGCAGGAGCTGTACACCAGGACAGAGAAGACACTAAGGGTTTATTCTTTCCACTGTCCAACCAATCACCTCTTCAGTTCACTCTGGAAAAGGGACAGGCTTAGAATGCTGAATCTGTGTTCAAAAGTTGCAAAGGAAAAGAAATTCCAATCTCTTTAAAGTACTTGAAACTAATAAAATTAGGCACCAAGTTCAATCCTGAATAGTGCTTTTAGGGATTTTATGTCAAAATCTCATTTCTGCAATACTAAAAAATGTGTGCATTGTTTTCAGTTTAAAACCCACAGCTGAGAATTATTCAAGTGTCTCAAAGGAGGGAACGGTTCCCCTTCTGGACGAACAGATTTTCTCTCCCAGAGTTCTCCCAGTGAGCTGAGGACAAGCAGGCACAGACCTCAGGGCGGCACTGCTGAGGCTTCTGGGAGCAACTTCCCAGGGGAAGTGATTTGTACTTAGAGTTCCAGAAGAATGACCACTAGTGGGGGGACTGCCAACAAGCTCCTTTTGGGGCTCATGAAATGCCGCAGAGAAGCGAACGCATTTATTCTCAATACCCCACCACACAGGCTTTTACAACTTTAAACACTGAGTTGACTTGTGGGCCATACAAGGACACATCTGAGTATGAGCACCGAGAGAATTGCCAGCTCTGATTTCTGTGTTGGTACATTTCCACTTTCTTTAACAAATATGAGCTCAGTATTTAAAATCAACAGAACAGGACCTGATAATGTCAGTACGTGGTACTTTATGATGCATAAAATGATCTGAACCATTTCACTAGTATTAGAGTATCAACTCAAGCTTTATTGTACAGTACATTTATGAAGTATCAGTAAAATGTTATTTTTTAATCAGATTTTCTTTGATATTAGCTAAAATTTCAATAAAATGCATTGATAACTGGATCTCATACTGTTATGAGATCTTTGGAGTGAGGTATTTTGTCCCCTTTAATGTCCTAAGATTAACAAGGCTCTCTCAGTGTGGCTGAAGGTGTACAAGGACAGTTAATTAGCATATCCCTAACTAAACACCATCATTTTCAAGAGATAAATGTGAGAATTCCACACACGAAATACCTGCTTGTGTCAAGGAGGTCAAAGAACTGCAATGTAATTATGGAAGCAAACAATGAGCCATCTCACCAACTGCCCTACCACATTTATTTCCTAATCATGAATCAAGACTTCAACTTCAGGAATGAGGGGAGAGCTGTGCACATCCTGCGGGGCCCTGAGAGCTGGTAAAGGTTCTGAATGGTTTGCTGGGCAGTGGGGGTGGGTGGGAGGTAGGTGGGCGTAGGAATGAGGCCACATTTCATTCACTTGAAGCTCAGATTCCATTTTTCAAGAGTGTAACTACTCTCTGCCTCGCTGGCTACTCTAACGGAATTCTAAAAGTACGTGACTGCTTGTGCCCAGCTGTCTGCCACACACGAGCTTGTTGTTTCTTTTGGATGTCTTCAAAAGACAGGACTCCAGTGGCAGAATTACATGGGACTTTGATTTCTTTAGAACAGTTTAACAGGGCATTTAGAGAGTTTGCCAGCACAGAAGTACCAAATCAAAACCAGAGACTGTAGCTTTTGGCCAGGTGCAGCTGATCTTGTTTGCAACAGCCTGCTGGGCACTTCAAACTCATAGCAACTACAGAGTGCTTCAAGCAAAGAGCAGGCAGAGGAAGTGCAGAGAAGGAGCAGGCAGAGGAAGTGCAGAGAGGGAGCAGGCGGAGGAAGTGCAGAGAAGGAGCAGGTGGAGGAAGTGCAGAGAAGGAGCAGGTGGAGGAAGTGCAGAGGGAGCAGGCAGAGG
>LOEQ01005000.1:160535-181275 GCA_001685075.1 Bramus lutescens | reverse complement strand
CAGACAGGAAGTAGAACAGGAGAATGCTGGAAAGGAGGAAGCCCATTCCTCCCAGTCCAGCTTAGACCACCGAAGAGGCAACATGTGACCTGCCTGGCTGAGAAAGGCAGTGAGCCACGTGGCTAACACAGATAAGAATAATGGGTTAATATAAACTACAAGAGCTAATAAGAAGACTGAGCTAATGGGCCAATCAGTTTATAATCTTATGGAGATCTTTGTGTGATTTTCTTCAGGGCTTGCTGGCTGTGGGGTACTGGGTGGGACGGAAAGAAACCCCAACGAGCAGGCCCCTTCATGCTACAATCTTATCCAGCACACACTGTTTTTCCCTTTCTTTTTACTTACTCAATTCCTGTTTAATATATATATATGTGTGTGTGTGTGTGTATGACTTTTGATTTAACCTTCTATGTGTGAATATAAGTTAGCTTCTACACTATATGTGTGTGTAAGTGTATGCAACTTAAATTCAACTCTGCATATATGTTCATATAATTATTGGTCAAAAAATGTTTTAAACAGTCCTAATGAGCTCTGTTCACCTTCTTCTAGAAAAAAAAAGTCTCAAATATTTTAACTTGGTATGTCCTTTTAAATGATGATAAAAAATATGGTTGGATCTGTTGCAACACACTATATAAGTGATTTAACTCTGCTTGCAAATCTATTTAATACGATAAGAATTTTATGTTATAAAGATCTATTTCAAATTAGCAAAAGCAACCCTAGAGATTTATAATACCCAGCCCTTCCTGTAAGCTGTTTAGAAGACAAGATCGTCACTACTGTCAGTTTTCACTGTGAAGCTTCTAGTTTAAGAGGGAATTTTTATTTACTTCTTCGTTTTTCACAAGTATGAATCTGACCTGCCAAGTTAAGCCAGTTACAATCAAGCTGGAGGACTCTGGGTAAAACATTCCTCCACGGCCTCTCAGCTTGGACCCAGCTCTCCAGGCAGATCCTGCACTAGTGTCAATACAGTCACAGCTCATATATACCCAATAGACAGCCCTCAGATGCTCAGGGAGCTGGGGAATATTGCATTTACAATGCTTAATTAAAATGGCTTTTTGTAATAGAGAGACAGCTCAGCTCCTGGCCCCCATTTCCTCCAAAGAAGATGGACGGCACAGAAGACCCTCCACCCAGAACTCGCTTCACGGGTGAAAGTGCTAGCCACTGAGCAAACCTGCCTTTCACCTCAGCTGCTGCTAAGACCCTCTTCAGACTGTGGACAAGACGCTGGAATCAACTGCCTCATATCGCCTAGACAAAAAGTAGGCTGGTCCTCCCATGGGATCTTACTTCACAGCAGTCTGTGGGATCTTCTGGGGCCTTCCCGACCTCCCTCTACCAGCCAGAAGACAGATGTTGCCCTAAGACCTGCCCTCAGTGAACATGGAAGGCCCCGGGGAGGCTGTCTAGGTACCCAATCAAGTAAGTCTTGGTTATTTTTAAGCATTAACTCGGGCAAAATTTACCCTTCTCAAGATCTCTGACGCAGCTGAACAGCAGGAACCCAAGGTAAGTCTAGACAAATTTACTTTTTTACCATGCTCTAAAAGAGATAAACTCACAAAACATATTTCGGTATAATTTCTCACAATTCCTTTGTTTAAATAAAAGGTGTTTTAAGATGCAAAGCTTAAGCTGTGAGGATCTAAGAGTGCTTCAGGGTGCAAGAAAGTGACTTAAGGTGTGCAAATACAAGTTGTGAAGGTCTGAGGATAAAAAGCTTAAGTGGTGACAAAGGTAAGTGAGTGAGACATTTGAAAGAATAAAACATGCTCCAGATTTCTCCTTATGCTACTTCTATATTAGGATTCTGAGGGTCCACAGTCTTAACATTAATCAGTGAAGTTCTAATAAGCTATTAATCCAACTCTGACAGTACTAAGCACCATATGATACCACTATCATCACAGTCACAAGCTAACTACAGATCTCAAAGATACTTTTCATTGTGCAAAAAAATCTGTCACAGTCATTTCTGGCAAGAATATATTGCGGCTTATATAGTGTAAATTTCAATACAGATTATAAACAGTGAGAATGCTAATGTGTATAAAACTTAGACTTTCACAGACTCAGAGAATTCTCGTAAGTGCCAGGAAGTCAACTTGCATTCACTTCAAACAGGTCAGATGAAGCCCCCTAAAATAGGATCTAAACAGCCTAGGCCTCCCCCTTTCCCTGATCTTGACACCCCTCTTCCTCAATTACCAGGACCTAAGGAAATATTTTTTACCTAAACTTAACCTTGCCCTCTTCTCTGCTGACACGCTGCCAGGTCCCAGAGGCACCAGACAGTTCCTCACAGCCTGGACAGTGAAGTGAGACAGCAGCTACTCCAGGACATGGCCAATGTGGCCAACATCCCAGCTTTCTCAGGGCCTTCAAAGATGCTCAATGCCCCAGTTAAGCAGGAAGCAGTCTTGAGAACCTGGCACCCTCACCCCTGTACCACCTGATATCACCTTTAATTCCCCCACCTTTTTATAATAAAAGATGGAATGTTGGGATTCTGGCATTATGCTGTCACTTGGCAGAATGCAGTCAGGCAGCAGCTGTGGCTGCTACCTCACCATGTAGTCTGTATGCAGGTCCAAAAGGTCCCTTTAAGAGATAAGCTCCGCCCATCCTGGCTCTCTTTTAGAAGAGGTAACCGCAGGTCTCTGTCTCTCTCTCCCCTCCCATTTACCCTTCTCTCAATAAACTCCTCACCTAAGCTCTGCATGGTGTATCTGTCTGGCCTTCACCAGCTGTGGGCCCTCACCGCTGCCAAGGTCCCTCATGCACAGAATCAACAATGCCCACACCTCTCACTTTTGCCACTCCAGGGGCTGGGGAAGGTGGCTCACAAACTCAAAGGCATCATGGACTTTGTAGGAATGCCATTTCAAAATGTAAGAAAACAGACTTTTTTTTAAAGGCTGTAGTGACGTTTCATTTGTATTTTAATAAATACAGCTTGCCTAAAGATCAGAGCAACCCCACTGGTCAGTCTTACAGACTAGGTAGTGGTAACACACACCTTTAATGTCAGTAACTACACTAGTTTGCCATAGAAACCAGGCAGTGTATGCCTTTAATCCCAGTCCTAGAGAGGATTATAAAACGGGACGAAACATCTCTCAGTCACAGTCTCATTCTGAGATTCTTGGAGGCAGGATCACCATTTCTCACTGAGGTAGAGATAAGAGCCAGTGGCTGGCTGTTTTGCTTTTAGAACCTTCAGGCTGAACCCCAATTTCTCTGAGTTTTTATTAATCACACATCAAAAGGCAGATGATACAGTTGTATAGTAGCAGGCTAAAGACTGTTCACTTAGCATTCACCAGGCACTGGGTTCAATTCCCAGTACTAAACAATGGAAAGAAAAACAAAACAAAAATCTGTGAAGTGGAGTAGAGGGGAAGAAAGAACAAGAAAAATGGGAGGAAAAGAAAAGAGAAAGGAGGAGAAAGAGGAAGGGAAAAGGGAGTGGGGAGAGAAAGGCAAGGCAGACCAGCTCTTACTTCACAGGCAAGTTTCAATTAAATAACAAAATTAATGCCCCACTGGCAAACTTGCTACTTTGAAAACACATAGTTCAGAAAATACAAGGTGCCATTCATGACACTGGGTAAAATCGCAAACACTATAATGATGGAGGGAACTGGTGAAGGCTATGGTCATGTAACAACTCAAAAGGCATCCCTTAAAAAGATGGTCACAAGCTGGATGCAGACGGGCTACAGCAGGACCCTGGAGCCCAGGAGTGTGCACTGACAACAAAAAAGGCTCACAGTTGGCAACACATTTCGCCATGGGCTGACATGTTAGAGTCTAATCACCGGCAGCTGTTAGCCCTCTTCATTTGCAGAACACAACACACTCTTCTCTTTCTAAAGAAGACAGTCTGGGATTCCACCTCCCCCACTGCTTCTTAGGCCCTGAAGGGCATCCTCACAGCTCCCCATTTCCTGCTGTGTCTGGAGCAAATGTGTTCAGGCTTGTTCTCATGCCACCATACAGTCAACTTAATTCATAAATGCTACATATGGGTTTGATGTTTTGTTGTTTCAAGACAAGGTCTCACTATGTAGTCCTGGCTGTCCTGGAACACACTATGTGAGACCACGCTGGTCTCGAACTCACAGAGATTCACTTGCCTCTGTCTCTGGAATGCAGATATTGAAGGTGTGTGCCACTATGACAAGCCTGATTGTTTCTTATAAACACATGGTTTCTCATACGGTAGACTTTATGATAGAAAAGACAAGCTCTGATAGAAGTATAGCACAGACAGCAATGAGAAGAGGAAAGCACTTCGCAAACTTTTTGTAGACAGAAGAAGCTTGTCAGAAGCCAGATCATAAGAGTCAATACAAATCAGAAGGAAACAGAAAATCAAAACATAAAAATTGCAGCGGCTCAGAAATGGGGTCTGCTGACTAAGCTTGAGACATTTTCAAACTTTCCAATCAGTACTGAGGGCTGACCTTTCCCACTTCACACTTGGGGATTTTAGATACACACCGGTACCAGATAATAAAGTATCTAAGGGACTCTAAAGATTGTTTTTAATAATTACATAAAATTAACCTAAATTAGCCTAAAATTTCCTCAATAGAGGGTTGATTTAGGGCCCTATATGAATAAGAACATAGCTAACGTTACATTGTGCCAGAATTATTAAAGATAAGTCTTCATGCTTTAGGGCATAAAAAGATCATTGAATGCAATCAAAATGAAATGTCTCCCTTTGGTACATTATTGCCCAAGCAGGCAAAAACCAGGGCTTCAATGCCAACCTCTAATGCTAGACAGAAGTGCGTTCAAAGCAGGAAGAAAAAAAAAAAACCAGGGGGCTGGAGGGCTTCCCTACTCCATATTCCTAGGGGCAAACCAAAGATTGTGCTGAATGTCTAGGTGGCTCAGCAGCTCTGAAGTGCACTGATAAAGAGTAGAGTGAGAGAGAAGGAAGAGGAGGAGGAGGAGGGAGGGAGGGAGGGAGAGAAAGAGAGAGAGAGAGAGAAGAAGGGAGGGAGGGAAGGAGGGAGAGAGAGCTTGCAAATCTGGATCAGCTGGACCCAAACCATGTGAGATGTGTGTAGATTAATGCGCAGAGTCAGGCAATTTAAAAAGAACAGGAATGCAATTCTATGATTTTCTTGAAGGGAAAACAAGAGATCTGAGTGCGAAGGACCACTCGGCATCTCACACACAGAAATGCATCTTTATTTTATCACACGTGGTAGAAGACAGTGAGCAACCCAAGCTGGAAAGCAGTAGCATCTGAACTCAATCAGAGTTCTGCATGCCTCACTCAAGGCCTAGTTCTGGAATTCTTCCTCACATACCATTTGATATTGAACAATACCAACAGCATCTTTGAACTAAAGGCCAAGCCCAAACTTATGCAAATTTTCTTAGAATTGCAAGCTCACCACAGTATCAACTGAGCACCTGACAGCCCAGGGTTTCCAGTTACAGGAATACATAGAGCACAGATTGGGGATCTACATTACAGGACTGGGAATTGACATGAGCTCACAGGTGTCAGACTGCAGACCACTTCTGGCTTAGGATAAGGAATATTGAACCAACAGTCTATGCAAGCATCCAGGACATTCCGGTAACATTGCCCCGGCCCTTCTGTGCTCTGAAACACTACTGGAGCACAGGGTTTTAGACAATGGATAATAAGAAACCTGTGTCTAAATGTCTGCTGTTCAACACATGAAAATACTAGAGCTTTATCCTGGTATTTCAGAGTACCCAGAGTTATGAAAATACTCATTGTAAAATAGCTGCAATTCTAGTGGCAACCAAGTAGTCATTGGGAAACAGCACACAATTCTCCCTTTGAAGATAATAAGCTATTAGAGAAGGATGTACTTCATGCAGTCAAACAATTTTTTTAAAAAAATACTATATTTTATGGCTTTTGCTGTCAAAATCCAATTTCACCAATTTTATATCTTCCATTCTATTCTGACTAGAATCATTTGAATTATTCTAAGGAACAGCTTTGAGGGACAAGCAGGGAAGAAACGGTCACTCAGCATATGCAGACCAGAAATGCATGCCTAAAATTGCAGGCAATCAAAGTTAATAAATTTTAAAAATTTGTTTTGTTATCTTTATGTGTGTGTGTGTGTGTGTGTGTGTTTGCACATGTGTGCATGAGTCAGGGCTGCCCAGAGGAAGGCACTGGCTCTACTGGAGTCTGACTTACTCTGGTCCTCTGAAAAAGCAGACAGTGCTTTAACCATAGAGTTATCTCTTCAGCCACATGAATTTTATACTCTGCACCAAAACCAAAATCTAATTTGCAAGCGAACATGCTGAAGCGAACATATCTTCTTACCAAGGAAGCAGCAGTACAGTGGAGAAACCACGAGCCAGCATTTACAGGGCTCAGGCTTAACCATCAGACCCTCGCTATGCACACGCACGTCCTCAGTTTCTTTAATCATGAGGTCAAGCATAGGAAGGACTACCACATCAACAGCTCAACACTACAGCTGGCTCCAAACAGGAGTGACCATCTGTACCTATGCCCTCTGTTTCTAAAGTAGGACTATTGTTTTTATGAAGTGCAAACTACACATAATGTTACAAATAAATAAAAGAGATTAAGTGATGTGCCCTATTAAGTTACAAATATCAGTCTTGTTAGTTCCTACGGTTAAAAGTCAACACATACCACACAAACAAGTGGTATTGCAAGACTAAGGTGTCAACTCCCAAACTAGCCAGCACAGGACCACTTCCAAACTAACGAGCCAGAACTCCAGTGTCCCTCCTCTCACTGATACTAATATGCATAATATATATGTATGTGTGTGTGTGTACACACACACATACACACACACCCATTCCTCCATCCTTTAAAGAGATCAGTTTCTCAACAAATATACAAAAACTTAAGTCATAAAACTGGAAATCACTCAAGAGAGAGACCATAAAATCAGACCACTGCGATGTTTGTAAAGCCGCTCAGAAGTGAGCAGTTAACAAAGGTGACAACATGGTACGTTTCAGAATGACTTGTTTACCAAAGGACTAAGAAAAGCCTTTAGAGAAACTCAACAATCCTAATATTTCTAGTCAACATAATGTGTCTACATACAAAAGTCAAATATGTACTAAAAAAGATTTATGAGCTATTTATGCACGTAAAATTATGCCAAGGAAAGCATTCAACTTCTACTCTTGTTCTTCCTTTATTTAAATTTATTTTTTCAGCCTAGAACTCAGAATGTAGACCAGGCTGGCTTCTAACTCATGTAACTTATAAAGATCTGCTTCTTCAATACTGCATTAAAGGCGTGCAACACCATACCTGGTCCCCAGTGTTTACTTTTTACTTGTTAAATAGAACATAATTTCAACTCTAATAATAAAGTTTTCTTAATTGAAATAAAGTCAGCTTTATTTATTTATTTATGCCTTTTAAACATTATACTCTGAATATCTGGACCCAATTTTAAGTAAATCTACTTCAAAAACTGTCATGAAATTATTCTCAGACAATATATAAAATTAAGTTTGCATAAAACTGTTGAAATATTTAAAGCATAACTTATATTCAAATACATAACTTCACAAGAAGTGGTTCTTTGGCCATATAAAGAATCAAACAGCTTTTAGCAATTGTAGCACTTACTTCTCTTTGTTACTGCACAGAAAAACAGACAGGCAAACTTCTGTGGATGACCTGAGACCCCAGTCTGAAACAGTAGTGACTCCTCTGCTGTACTGAGACTTCTCAGTCTATTCCAATGCCTGTCCCAGGAACTCATCTGCCAAGAGCTGTTCTGCTGGAATGTTTAACCTGCAGTGGCACTCAATGGTTGCCAAGGGGCCTGTCGAGGTAAGTAAGCAGGCTGAGCTGAATGCCCAGGACAGCCCTGGATGGGTTGGTGAGCTGCAGGCCAGGGGCTGACACCACGGCAGCACAGATCAAGAGCATCCTTGGATTCCTACAGATGCAAAGCTTGTTCCTACAGTCGGGAGTCCAGAAACTAGTTCATCTTTAACTCCATTTTCTTTGTTTCATGGTTGCCCTCTCCTAAGTACACTGGAATTTCAAAGCATCTTGAAGCCAGATGTATAACTTTTTAAGTAAT
The DNA here is from genome assembly GCA_001685075.1 of Bramus lutescens. Lineage (NCBI taxonomy): Eukaryota > Metazoa > Chordata > Mammalia > Rodentia > Cricetidae > Bramus > Bramus lutescens. The sequence continues at coordinate 173,152 of LOEQ01005000.1, read as the reverse complement.
AAAATTCTTCAATAGATTTTAATGATTTATTGAAGATGGAAGCATAATTTTAAGTAATAAATGCATTTTTATTATTTATTGAAGATGAAATAATTTTAACTAATAAAATTCTTAATTTTAATTTATTGTGTGTATATGTGTTTATTTGTGCGTGCATGTGTGCATGTGTGTGTATATACATGACACAGAATTTGTGTGTAGGGCAGAGGACAACTCGTGGGTGTCATTTCCCTCCTTCCATCCTAAGAGTCATGGGAACTGAACTCATGTCATCAGGCATGCAGTTGGCACCTTTACCCACTGAGCAATCTTGCTGGCCCCTAATCTTTAGTTTTATATAAAGTCAAAAATCATACGAATACTCAGTTAAGAATTGATTAAGATAAAAAAATACAATTAGGAACATCCAATCAAAGACAAGAAGAAAGGAGGAGGAGGAAGAGAAAGAAGATGGTGATGATGGAGAAGGGGGAGGAAGAAGCTGAAAGGAGGAGGAAGATGACAAGGATGACAACGAGGGAGGAAAAGGGAGGAGGAGGACGAGGGAGGAGGAGGAAGAAGAGGAAGAAAATCCTGAATACTAATACCAACTTCCACTAAAAATGTTAATTTTGTGGATCAACGTCTATTTTAAATGTGCTAGCCCCAAAGAGGCTTCCCACATGCAGATACCAGTTGGAACAGCTGTGAGAAATTATTTCCATATCACTGTTCATTTAATTACAAGAAAAACCAGAAGATGGTGTTTGGTTTGGAAAAGACGTTTGTAGTTTGCTGATACCAGTCTCTGCTGCGTGATTACTACCTGAGGACCCAGAACGACCTCTCCAGACTCAGGCTCAGGGCATCCATCTCACCTCCATCTTCTCAAAATCTGGCAGAAACAGGTTTCTGAAGAGGATGACAGTGCTGTGGAGGACACGATCAGAGCATGCCCATCCCTGGCAACACTGCCATCCCCACAGCACGGTCTTAAAGCCGTATGAGAGACAAGGTAACAACCCAAAGTTGTCAATCTGTCCTGACAATGAGAGAATCAAAGCCCCTGATGCTAAGCAGCTGAGGGGGCTGGGACCACACAGCGGCCATTCTCTATCAGCTACTGTCTCTCCTTCCCACTCCCATCTCAATCCCACACCTCAGCACACCAGAACACAGCAAGGAGAAGGAATACACAAGGCCCAGCTTTGCTTCCATCGTTAGCTACACACTCTTGGGAAATCTTAGCTATTCATTTGATATTTTATAGAATATTTGTGAGTCCCAGTTATCATAGAGAGATTAAATAAGATTAAAAGAGCTTTCGTACACACATAATGAATGGGCTCTGAAGCAGGCTGTACTCAGCTAGGGTGGTCTGCCGCATGGTAACCTCAAACTTGAGAGGCGCCTTTCTGCCACTGCTAGAGAAAAAAAATGTCAGTACTTGGGTCTTGTTTTGAGTACCCTTATGTTCTGACAGTTGCTTTGGGAAGGAAGAGATGGATATAAACAAAACAGAAGCTACAATTTTCTTCAACCATATAATTTGATTTTGACAGGCATTTTTTAAACCCCAAAAGTCTCAACTATACTTCAGGGTGTTTTTCCCCAGAAGTATTTTTTGATGTCACTATTAAAAGCTTTCATGCTTTAAAAAAAAAAAGAGGTTTGTTATATGGAACATCAGAACATGTCACTGTGACAATCCACTCCATGTTTTAGAGCACTTTATTAGCAGGGTTTAATGAATCCTTGAGCAACATTGGCTTTGGAAATAACACAAGCAAAACTTTATTTTTTTAGTTAATTCACTATATTTGTTTTGGTTTTGCTCTAGTAATTTCATATTTAGAGGGATATTTTAACAGACTTCTCTGTCAAAAAAAATCAGTAGTTAATTAAAAGTTGAGAGAGCCACAAAGGCTGCCTAGAATACATATGTTCTTTTCCAGTGGCTCTGACACAAGTCTCCTTCCCTTCAACACGGTTCCGTCCATCTTCGAAGGGTCAATAGTTTCAAAGGAAGAATTTGTACCTGTGTCTATCATGTGCTCACAGATCAGAGTCAGGAAGGACTGCAGCTCAGACCCCTCCCACACTTACGTTCTGCACGCTTTTGACATCCTCACTATGCGATGTTTACTCTGAAATAGAGGCTACTGAAATGAGAGATCGGCCAGGACCTTGAATGGACCCTGAGTACCTCGAATCATCTGAAATAACTCTGCATACATAACCAAGGCAACGGAGTCCCTTTACAATCCTGAACCTACCAAATGTATACTAGGTACTAAGGACTTAATACTTGAACAGGTGGTTCTCAATCTTCCCACAGCTGTGGCCCTTTTATACAGTTCCTTAGTGACCCCCAACCATAGCAATCTTTGTTGCTATTTCATAACTATGATTTTGTTACCATTATGGATTATAATATAAATATCCTGTGTTTTCTGATGGCCTTAAGCGGCCCCTGTGAAAGGGTCATTTGACCCCTCGAGGAGTTTCCACAGATTGAGAACCACTGACTTAAACATTTCATATGGGTTTTCTTATCATCTCATTCATGTGTTCATATACACACACTTACACATTCATAAATATGTAATCGCAGGTCCTGACACTCTCACAAGTCCAACGGTAACTGGCCCTTTGTAAAATTAGGGAAGCGGCCAGACTAGACAGGTGAGACAGAACACTGGGGCAGCACACTGCTCCATCAGGCTGTGCCGGGGACTCTGGTTACTTATGCTGCATGCGCTTCCTTGCTCCTTGCAGTTAAGGAGACCAAGAAACTATGTCTGTTCCATGATATTCAGGCTGACCTCTAATGTGAGACCCTCTACCCTCTTCATCCTCGCAGCAATCATGATGCACAAAACCAAAGCATCTGACTAAGCCAGAGGCTAGTCACTCAAGAGCTCCATCTTTACATAAATCATTGGGATTTATGAAAATGCTGCCGGCTTTTGTAGTCCATGCTAAGAAAACTAAACACCAGGCTGAAGCTTCAGGGATTTCTCTGGCTTTTCTGAGGACTCTTATCTTCCTCTGCCTGACATAACGTCTGGGGAGGTCCATTGTAGCAGCATCACTAGCAATAAGCTTTTGCCTTATGGGCTATTGTTCTATTCTCTTCCAGAGAGTGTTTTACTATGTATCCTAGCTAACTTTGAACATTATGAGCCTCCTGCCCCAGCCCCCTTAGTGCTGGGACCACAGGCTAGTGTCAGCGTGCCTGATTTACCACGGAATAGTCTTCATGGTGCAGGAGGAGACTAGGAATAGGTAAGGGGAGGGTCAGAAAGTGGGGGAAATATGACTGAAACAGAAACTGGCACTGAATAGCACTCAAGAAGATTCTGCACTACCCTAGGGCCTAAGAGGTTACTAGAGAAAGGCACCACAGCAGGGGGATACCTCTGATTGCAACCATCGTTGTATGACCCTACTATGATGCTGACAAGAACACATACAACAGTGGACTCACACACGGCTGAGTCTTCTCTTTTAGTACACAGGCCAAGGGATAAGTTCTTAGATACTAACCAAGTGTTCAAAAACATATTAAGTATGGCCTAGAAGACAGCTCAGCTGTAAAGAGAACACACTGTTGCAGAAGACCAGAGTTCAATTTTCAGTACCTATGTTAGGCAACCCACAACTTCTTATAACTCCTGATCCAGGAGATCCAGCACCTTCTCCTGGGATCCACACATGTGTGCACACTGACACATAGACACACACAAATACAGATTTTTTTTAAAAAAATAAGGAATTGACAAAGCATTTCTTCCAATGGTTGTTTGTGACAACTTAAAAAAAATCTGAAAACATAGAGAAGTTCCCTGTTTCTAGTGTTATCAGTTCATTTTTAAAGTTTGATAATGTTAGAGAAAAAAAATCTAGGTTGGAGCATTTAAACAAGAACACATTATTACACGCAGTCTTCAGTGAAACACAAAATGCCTTAACAAAGAGGAACTTGGCAGCTAAGACATCAAGACTCTCAGTCAGGGAGGCGCTTTAAATGATGGACTGCCCAGATCTTTTCCCGTCACCAAAGCTGCTCCTCGCTCTGGAGCAGAGTGCCACTGTGCAGGCTGCAGGTGACGGGGTGACAGCAGTGACTGACAGCTCTGGACTCCATGGAACAGAGGAAAGGTGATACCTGTGGATGAGTAGCTAGAATACAGCGATGCAATAGAGACATTCAGAAAATGCAGGATATATTTCCACATTGTTGAAGGCTTTATACAAACAAAGAACACTATTTGTGCATATCCTATAAAAAATTAACTGTTGTAGAAACTGAAAACGATGCCAGCTTTTCCTTCATTATTAATTATTAGCTGTAAAAGAAACACACTGTTAGAAAAGGCCTTTTAAGGAGAGGGAAACCCAGCATTAGTGGGGCCTAAATCCAACCCGAGCAGAAGGGGTTCCAGTGAGGTAACACCTCATGCACAGGGGCTGGGAGCTCCTGCCTGCTCAAGAATACTGTCTGTCACTGTCCTAAGTACCTGAGGCTCTGCTAACCTTCAGTACGGACCTGAAAAGAACCAGAGAGCAGCAGCTGCTCTGAGAGGATGGTGAAGGTGTTTTCAGAGGCCACTGAAATGTTTAACATAATTCATCACGGGCTGCTAAGTTCTGATGTGTGTAATCTAAGCTTCAGTGACACTCTTTCCCCACCATCTTCCTCCCCACTACTAACCCTGTAATTATGCGTGGTGCTCACATTCATTTGTAGGCACACGGTATCTAAAACAGGATTTTGTAGTAATTACTGCAACTGCAACTGAAAAGTGATTTGTGATGTTATTTTTAAGCCACATATAGTAAAAATAGGTAACAAAATAATAATAATAAAAACCGTACTGGATCTAATAGATGTTCAGCACTGAGAGCTGCTGAACTCAGTAAAACGCTATCATTAAGCTGCCCTGCATACCAGTGTTTCCTAGAATTTAATATAAGTCCCAAAGAAATAAGACAAGGCTTGGTGTGCTCCCATTCCGCTCTCTGTTAACACAGAGAACTCGTTACAGTCGGGCCAGTCTCAGTGTCCTTCAGAGTCTGTCAGACAGAACTGCGGGAGGCGAGTCAGGCTGATAATCAGCTGAGGGCCAAGCGTCTTCCCTCCTCTGCTAGTACCACATGACGACACTGTTTCCATCATTCAAGATTACAAACTTGGAAGTGTCCACAACTAAATTCTCAGCAAGAGCTTTACAGTTTCTTCTCCAACAAATTTTCTTTTAAAATAATAAACAAAAGCCCACTTTTCCTAGGCCAGAGTGAAGGTGCTACCATTTCTGAACAGAAAAGGAAGAGGGAGTGGGGAGGATATGGAAGGAGAGAAGAGAGAAACAGCAGTCAGAATGTAAAATTAAAACAAAAAAAAAGAATGTACTGAGTTCACACACTTATAAAAATACTATCATAATAATATACCTTAGAAAAACATGAAAAGAAAGCTTGTTTAAAAATCTGTTATACAAGATTGATAAATGGACACATCGACTCTAGGTTTTACATATACTAACATAACTAAAATTCATCTTTCCAACTTATAGGATTTAGGCAAGAAACAAAATGAAAGCAGGAATAACAATATGCTTCTCTTCTTGTAAACACAGTATTATTTTGCATTATTACAAGTTTACTAAAATTTTCCCATTTTTAAAAGTGATTTTATTGTTTGAGGTTATAGTAGTTATGTCATTTACCCTCCCCCTTTCCTCCCTCTAAATGCTTCCAACCCTGCTATATACCCCTCCTATATACCCCTCCTTGCTCTATTTCAAATTCTTGGCCTCTTTTTATATTAATTGTTGACATACGAATATGCATATACATATACTCCTAAAGATATAACTACAACCTGCTCAGTATGTATGTTACTTGTGTGTGTGTTTTCAGGGCTGATGATTTGGTACTGGAGGACCAATGGGGTGCTCTTCCACAAGGAAGACTACTTCTCCCGCTCTCAGCATGACCTGCCTGTAGTTCTCTGCGAAGGGCGGAGGCCTCCTGGGCTTTCCCCTGTCCACCTTAGCATGCCTCTTGGCATTCTCCTTCAGCTCATGCTCAGGTAGCCATGTCAGTGAGACTTCATGGGTGCAGCTCCTGACAAGCTCAGGAGACAAAAATCTCACAAGAGCAAACTCCCCGATCCTCTGGCTCTTACAGTGTCTGCCCGCTCTTTCAAAATGATCCCCAAGCCTTAAGGGCAGGCATTGTTTTCAGACATATCCTTTGAGACACAGGATCACAACTATGCATTTCGATTGACTATGGTTATTGGCAATGGTCTCTGTTGCAAAGAGACATTTCTTTGATGAGGAGTAAGGACTAGACTTATCTGTGAGAAAAAGGACGAATATTTAGATAGAGTTAAGAATTATGCTGGTTTAGTGGCTTGTACGTTTTCTTCCAAGGCTCACGACTCACTGGCCCTAGCTGTTTTCAGTACTAGGCATGGTTTCCCTCTTGTTAAGAGGTTTTAAAACCAGTTAGAGTTATTGTCACCAAAGCATGTGGGCGACTAGTGTACCCTGAGGGTCATCTTGCTATGTTGGCTGGTGTCATTGCTGTTCTACCTGGAGAGACTGCTGGCTGCTACTTTCCTTTGGAAGCTTGTGTGATGCCTTGTGGTACTACGAAATCTAGTCCTGAGGGAGAAGGTAGTCAGGTTAGTTGGAGATCGGGGGTCTCTGGGCCCTGTGTCTGATGTAAAGAGTGTCTTCTGCAATAGGGACTTATCTTCTACCTCTGGGGGGACAAGGACATAGCAAGAGCCTGCAATGTGGGAGTCTCCTGGAGAGCCCTGACCAACAACTCAAAGGCGGACTTCTCATGCTTGGTTTTCCAAGTTTTGATACATGGTCTTGGGAACCTTGTTAGTTAGCCCAGGTAGGAAAATGTTATTTAAATGATAAATGTATATTTATACACAAACTTACATGCATTATATGGTTTACTTCACATAGTTAATTAACAGACTATTTCAGGTATCCTTATTGTTATTTTGCCCTTGTCTTCCCTTCTGTATTTATCTTTCTACCCTTCCCTAAGAGAAAGGATGTGGGGGCAAGCTGGGTCTAGAGTTATGAAATGATTTAGGTGGACTGAAGACAGGTGGGCTAGAGGAATTGGCTCATGTACAGAATGTGTGTCCTGGTCCAAGGCTGGAGTGCGGGGTAAATTTGGCTGGGGCCTCTGGCAAAATCCTAGAAGCTGATTGCAGAACAGGCAATCCACGGTTGTGCTAGGCCAGGGCACTAGATGTGAGACCCGGGCTAAATCAATCAGACTGAGGAGGGCATATTGAGGGGAGGGTCAGGCAGACTCACCAGGCTAGACCCTGGGAAGGGATATGAAAGGCAGCTTTTTAAAAACATTCCATGTCAACCTGATAACGTATGCTACCAATACCATATGCACCATTAGTCCAACATGTTAACAATGACAAGCGGCAAACTCCCCAAAGACATTGTAAGTTTGTACACTATTTGTCCTGAAGTAAAAGACTGCTATATTCTTTAGAGTTACGAAATGGAGAAAAATGATGCAAAATTCTTTCCATAGACTCAGGGTTTATTAAGGGACATTTACTTTCATTTCTAGAAAATCCACTTGATAAGTCAAGCCAACCTAGTATCAACTTAGATTTCTTATTATTTCCCATTTGAAAACGTATGTCCTCTAGGTATCAGGTGCACCACTAGAAATTTTTAAATATACATGTGAGTAAGTAATAAAGCTAACTGATACTTAGTTGTATTACCAAATGCACCTGCATTCTCTAATGGAAGGCACGATTTAAGAAGGTAAATCTATGATGCAGGATAGTTTATAAAATGGGTCAGAGATTAAAGTGAACTGTTTATAAAGCAATACGAAAACATTTCCCTCTGGAAGAGCTCTTACTTCCCTCTCTTCTGTGGCAATAAGCTGTGGAAGTGTAAAGCAAGTGCCCCAAAGTGACATGCCAGAGCTGTTTCTCGGGATCATCCTCCCCTGCAAACAACACAATTTCCTCCTTCATGAAAAGTGGATGGCGTTAGTAACTAGGATTGCAAAGATGAAAGGAATTCATAGGTATTGATCCCTTTAAACAGTGACATGGAGACCCACAGAAGTTCACAGCTGCCACAACCAGCAACCACCGCTCAGGTGACATGGGCAGCAGCATGGTCCAGGAATGAAGCCATGTTTTCGGGACTTAGCACCATGGCTGAACAGAACACAGAATTTTAGGCTACTAACAGCTTATATCCTTACATTTTGGTCTCTGATTAAGCACTTCTTGGGAATACAGTATGCATTGCAAAATAAGCACTCATTTTTGTGGAAAAAAGATAATTTTATTCAACCAATTGGCGAGTGAAAAAGGCCAAGGAAACAAACCTTCTCCTGGAGAGCAGGGCTTCCTCATTCCTGGCCTCCAGGGTTGAGGCTGGGTGAGCAGGACTCAGCAAAGAACACACACGGAGGTACTAGGAGGGAAAGCGAGCTATGTACACACCAGGAGAGAAGTAGCTTATAAATCTGCCCTAAAGATGGTACCTAACCCAACTCTTTCACAAACAGTTCTGAGTCACTAGCAGAGATAACAAACACACCTCAACTGGTCTTCTCGCTTCCTGGTTTTGATTTATATACAGGATACCTATAAAAAAAAATGTATTTCCAGAGTTGGTCAAGAAGGATTCCCAGAGTTAGAGACTTTATTTTTTTATTTATTTTTACTGTTTCTACCATATGCTCATATAATATGTCAAAAAAAGGAACAAACAAACAAAAAAGCACTTTTCAGGGTTCTCTTCAAAATTTATCTAAGACTTTCAAGCATATATTTGAGTGTAGGTAAATGCATTCTTATTTGAGGAGGATTAGGTGTGATTGTGCACTTTTATAAACACCAGCTGTTCATAGTCCATATTTTTTCAGAAGCATGTCAGGCAATTGCAATCGCTTAACAACAATAACAACAACAACAACAAAGGATATGGCAAGCAGGAGATGCAAATTATTTTCCTTACTCATTCAAATCCAGGTCATAAATACTTCATATTTTAGCTAAAACATGGCTGTAAATAAATACTGAAAATCCTACCGTCTGAAAAGGCAAGTTCCAAACAGACAAAGAGAAAACACTTCAACATAGAGTAATGGCTCGGCACAATATGCATATGTGCTTTATTTATTATTACCAGACAGTGGGGAAACTAAATGCCACCTTCAACATATGCTAACGCTGTGGCCCAGCCAAAAGGTAAGAGCTTCCAGCTTACCCATCCAATATAAAGAGTTTAATAAATAAAAAATTACAATATTTCTCAAATGCTTTCCTTGTTTTACTCTGCTTCCTTTTTATAAATATTCCAGTATTTCCAGTTTTCCCCCAGTTAAAAAATAAAGCAAAATTAATCAGTTTGACTTCTTTAAGTCAGCTCAAAATAAAGTTGATTCTTAGAGCATAGTTATTAAACTTTAAGATTATATTCTGAAGGTACATGCTGCTGCCAACAGGAATAATACACTCAGTTCAAAAACACATGTTGAAAAAGAGAATGGGAAGACTGTGTTCTCACACAGGAACAACAGTCAAGGAGCAGCGCTGAAGCTGGAATTCACAGGGACTATTGTTTAGCTGAACAAGGCCAACCCCACTGTATCATTCACCCTCACACTGAAGACAAAATCTTAATGAAAGGCTCCGGGTTTTTTCATTTAAAAATTTTAAATGATTCCAGTCTTACAAAAAGTTACAAATTAGCACAAATGTTCCGCATAGAATTGCTCTGTGTTCTCCACACAGTGTGTCCGAATTAGCATCACAGCCACAAATCAGATCTGAGGCTGTCCTAGTGACTGACTGAAAGACTTTATTTCAATGCTGTTGTTCGTCCTCTGATGTATTTCTTGACAGGGGTTCCACCAGGACCCTGCCTGGCACCGAGCTGCCAACTCTTCATTGCTTTAGGCTGGCATGGTCCTCGGTCCTACTTCCCGAAGCATGGTACTGTTTAGCATGGCCCAGAGCCTCGAGTTTGATATTTTCTGGGACTGTGCTTCTGCCAAGAACACCACATACGTGCTATTCTTCTGGAGCCTTCCTGTGAGAAAAAGTATCACATGGCTGGATGCCTTCAACTGTGAGGGTTACGCCTCCCTTTGTGATCACTATCATCTCCCCAGGTCTCAGTTTCCCTCACCAACCACACAGTCTCAAACATTAAGTGAGTGCTTCTAGTAATAAACAGCCCTTTGTATGGCTGTTGTTTCTGTTATTTTTGAGAGCAGGTCTCATGGTGTAGCCTTTGCTGAGCTGAAACTCTATCTAGAGACTTGGTTGCCCTCATATTCATAGAGATGCACCTGCCTTTGCCTCCCAAGTGCAGGGACTGATGGTGTGTGCCACTGGGTCCAGTGTGAGTTACACGTTTAAGCTACATGCTGTTCTGAGGAGCATGGTTAACTCGCACACCTTCGTGTGACCTTTTGGTTTCTCCATGTTCAGATTACCTGTCCAGATGACCCTACCACTATGTCTCATGCCTGTGTTAGCCACCTTACCTATCACCACATGAACACCCTAGCATCCCACCTTCTCACAAGAGAAAGGAGGAGGACAGCCCAAGACATTATGAGAGACACTCCAAAATGTACTAAGTATACAGTTATAATGGTATTATAGTCATTGTTAATCTCTTTCCTGTGCCTAATTTATGAATTAAGCTTTAACATGGATATATAAAGATAGCGAGAAAAATACATTAAGTCAGGTGTGGTGGGTCAAACCTATAATTCCAGCATTCAAAAGGGTGAAGGAGACTGCTCTGAGTTCAAGATCAGCCCAGGAGAGTGAGACTGTCTCAATAAAACAAACCAATTAAGCAGTCGTGATCTCTCTGGGATTTCCACCCACAGTTTTAGGCATCTGCTGGAGGTTTCTGAAATACCCACTGTGGGCAGGGGAGTGGGATGGATGTGTTCGTGACATTGCTCTTCACTAAGTCACTATCCTGGTCATCAGCACACTGATGTCCACTGCTGAATGACTGCTGAAACAGCACTGTGGAATTTCCTTTCTCTACCATTCTTCCTACATTTATTAACTGAAATCTATAGCAAGATGGAGAATTCTCTTCTATTTATTTAGATACAATATTGACATATTTCTTTTTAGTCTATTGAATTTACATTTGTAGTACTGTCCAAAGGCGTCCCTATTCTGGCCATGGAGACTTCTTAAAGATAACTCCTTGGTCCAGGTTTTGGTGAATGAGTGCATGCCGTATGTTAATGAGCATACTGGGCTGTACCATCGAACCGCATCCCCAGCCTCCTACACCCTCTTGACAAGCTCCCATTTTTTAACACTTTCCTTCTCTCTTGCACTTCGATTCCAAGCTTTCTCTGTTTGTCCTGGGATCAGCTATGTCTACAAGTTCATGATGTGTGACAGGAAGTAACCAAGTTATGGGTACCAGAAGCCCCGACAGCTGCTGTTGTGATTTCACTGCTCCTGCATCTGCACAAACATATATACATATATATATATAAACATGTAAATTCATACACACATCAATATATATAAAATGAATGCACACATACAGTCTATCTATTCATCCAATTCATTCATATAGGTATCTCCAGGTACAACCCAATCTGAAGACCACTGTGGTCTAACACTTTATATGATCTTTTTCTGATATAAAACCTTAATTTTAATAACCATAATCATTTATTTATTCAGTCTTGGTATATGAAATGTTATAACTGCTCACTCAAAGGTGAGACTGCAGTGCCTCTGACGGTGCTTCGGACTGCATCGATCCTAACTGCACAAAGTACTTTAGGTTGGCTCATCCAGCCAACCTAAAGTATACCAGTAATCAACATTTCCATTCTTTCTCATCTGGGTACACAGTAACGTCAAGAAATACATCATCATTTCTTCTCAGTTACTAAGGCCTGTCCACTGTCTCTCCAAGGAGCCCTCAAACTGCTTACTTTTCTCTGCTAAATCACTGCCCACACATTCATTTCTGTTCTCCAACTGAATGAGGCTCAGGCTAGTCCTATGGCTTTTAAATACACAAATCTAATTGTTTTACTTTCATTCTTTCTTCTCTGTATTTCAGACAAAAATTAAAGTATTTCATGTAACTTTAAACACACTACAAGCTCTGACTTCTCCCAATCTGCCCAGCTTCAACTCCTGTAGTACCAACCTCATAGTCTCTCTGATCCATCAGTACAGTCCTCTTCTGAGTCCTATGTACTGTCTTCTCACTGTCCTAAAGGGGTACTACCACCCATTCCCACTAACTTCTAAACAATATTGAAATAACACATAAGTACCTCCTTGGTAAAGCTGTCCCTGAACCCCCAGTCTGGGACAGCCCCCTAGTTGTACTCATCCCAAAGCACTTGGCAATGCTCTCTGGTGATCTGTGCATGTTTATAATTATTGCAAAATCATCCTTTTTAGTCAAATTATACTCTCCAAGGACAAAGACTTTGTATTTTACACTATTAAAGACTCCAGGCCTGTAACAAGAGCAGGGCCTGCTTGTGTTACAAATGCTGGCTTGTTGGGGTTTCTGTCCCGTCCAGTACCC